>JARFJB010001062.1:3200000-3313346 GCA_036346205.1 Vesta saturnalis
GCTTCGTAAACTTCATGATTCAGTTGCTGATAGTATACTGACTAGTTTACATGCTGTTGGGCAGAGGAGTATTGAAAACCTTAATAAACAAATTACCTGTTGAACTGCATATTCCGGGTTATCGATATTGCGGACCAGGAACCAAGCTACAGAAACGTTTAGCTCGCGGTGATCCCGGTATAAATCCTCTTGACGAAGCTTGCAAACAACACGATATCACCTATCATAATTCTAACGATATAACAAGTCGTCATCAAGTAGATAGGTTGGTTAGAGATCAAGCTTGGAATCGTGTACGCTCGAAGGAATCAATTTTGGTGAGAAAACGGCAGCCTTTGCCGTAGCTAACGCCATGAAGGTTAAAACCACGTTGGGTATGGGTGCTAGGAAGAATACGAAGAGGCGCTCGTTTAGAGGTGGAATTTAAAACCTATTCGAAGATCCATCAAACGTCTGCTTAGAGATGGTAATCTAAAGAAACTTATTGATGTCAGTCTATTGGCCGCTAAGAAGGCTGTTAAGATTGTCGGTGGAAGAAAGAAGGTGCAGTTACCTAGAATCATTCCGATCCCTAAAACTGACGGCTTCCTCCCATTCCTAATACCTCTATTCGCTGGATTCTCAGCTGCAGGTGCTCTCGCCGTTGGTGTGAACGGTATAGCTAAAGCTGTCAACAACGTTCGGCGGCGAAGAGGCAATTGGAGGAGGCTCAACGTCATAACCAAACAATGGAGGGGGTGGCTCTAAGGAGTGGCAAAGGACTTTATTTGCATCCTCATAAGAAGGGATGTGCTTTATACTTGAAACTCTATCCAAAAAACTTATAAACTTGCCTCAGAGAGCTTTAACTGATTCCGATCTAAATAAGTATGATAAAGATGTGCCATTCTTTAGAGGAATGTTTATGCGCGATGCTTTATCTCATAAACCACATCTTAATGAGTGTGCTATCGTGAACCTTGACGATTTGAGAGGAAGAGGTAGGTACTCGTTGGGTTACTTTCAAGAAACGCGGTTATGATGTCATCTACTACGATAGTTTTGGAGATTTAGCGCCACCACTTGAAATAATTAGATATTTGAGAGATTGTAGCATTAGATATAATTATGATAAGGAACAAAATTATATTACCTTTATATGAGGACATTTATGTTTAGATTTTCTATATAATAAATTAGCTTGAAATATTGCTTGTTTATTTGTAGTTATGTGTCAAACGTTCGCGTTGACGGGTGAGGGAAACGTGCTCAGTGCAACGTATTTTCCTCCAATAGAACTTGATCATAATTATGGATTAGGATTGTTAGTATTCTACGGTTGAAATTCCATAAGAAATATTCATGAGGGTAACTACAAGCTTTACTATATTACGCAAACTGGCGAGCATAAAGAGATTATGATTCCGAGTGGTGTATATGAAATTGTGGAGATTAACAGATTTCTACAGCGTAAAATTAATTCGCATAACACGATCGACTGTATTTTAAGAGCAAACAATAATACTTTAAAATCTGATGGAGGATTCAGGATGGAGTCTGTAAAACAAATTCAACTGTTAAACAGCACCAAGGCCGCCTTCTGCGTGTTGGTTCGATCCAAGACCGATTCAGACTGCCACAGAGGTGAAACGGATATTAAGATCAACTTGACGAAGGTTACGTGGAAAGTTCCGCGTGTAATTCCGAATAATGCTATGAAATTGTCTATCTATCAGAAGATTAATGAAAATTCACCATATAAGTTGCGTTTCACGCCCGAGATGTGTAGGTATATCCATCCTTATCCGCATCAACGTCAATGGTTTGGGCGGTGAAGAGCAGTACTGGCTTTCAACGTCCTCAATGGTTGCTGCTTGCTTTCCATACCAAGACGGAAATAATAGGGAAGATAGTGTAGCAAAATTCGATCACTTAAATATCTCGAGTATAAAAGCAAATATTAATAATAGAAGATATCCGTAAGAGAAAATTTCGTTCTGATAACAAATACGTAGATGCTTCCGAAGAATATTTAAACTTTCGAAATCAATATTATAATTCGTCACAAGGTTCTATGCTTAGTTACGAACAATTTAAGAGTCAACCGATATGTATAATCAACTGTACTCGTCAAAACCCATAATGTAGTCTGCTTTGAAATTGGAAGGTGAAGCATATTCGGTCTTTGCCGCCGATACTTCGGCATATTGCGTTATTTTGCACGATGTATTAATTGAGTAAGAACCATTTACTAGCATTGTACGTAAAATCTAATTATCATCTAAAGCTGAATAAAGTTGTATATTGAATCGAATTAATAAAATACCTACTGTTTCACATAATATGTGTTTTATTTTTCACTCATGTTTTTTATAGCAAACTACATACCGGAAGCTTGGCGTCTGGAATCTGAAGGTAGGGTGGTACTAAGTGAGAAAATATATGAATTAAGAGGTGGTAGGCATGTATACTCCATGCCAGCCGGGGAGGTACCACCACCCTTACCATGGGCTCCTTAATATTGGCTCTCCGATTTGCTGAGCTCGGTAAGGGCTACCGGTTACCTTTTCCTTCATCTTTAATCTATTCTCATCCTTACCCTTCCTACTCGCCCTCACTGTCTTCCTATCGGATTAAAAAGTCCCAAATTCAAAAATAAGATAGCTGTGGTTTCTAGGGTAATAAATTCCGGACGTAAAATCCTGCCCCATTCGGATGTCCGGGAGGGCAGGGCCCAAAAGACCACGGTCATCGAAAGTATCAACTTTCTGATTCACTACTGCAACATCCGCGGTATCAGGTCTAATCTTAATGCTATTCACCAACATCTTGAACAATTACAACCTGATATTTTGTTTCTATCTGAAACACAAGTCTCCTCTGAGAGCTCCGAATCACCCGACTTGCAATTTCCTCAATACCACATTCACTCTAACTTTCGATATAAAGGAGGCGTATGTGCCTACATCAATGACAGAACTGTTTGCAAGAGGGTTTCTTAATTAGAAAATAAAAATTTTGAATTGATTTGGTTTAAACATTCTGGTCCTAATTTTGTGAAACTCTACTGTTGCATTTATAGGTCTCCTAATGGCAGTAACTTTCAAGACTTCTTCGATTACCTTAGTATGAAGGTTGACTATCTCCTGTCTCAGTTTCCATCTTGCGATATCTCAGTTGTAGGCGATTTCAATGTTCGTAACTCTAATTGGCCTCAGTTTTCATCTACTACAGATCGTG
Source organism: Vesta saturnalis (assembly GCA_036346205.1). NCBI lineage: Eukaryota > Metazoa > Arthropoda > Insecta > Coleoptera > Lampyridae > Vesta > Vesta saturnalis. The sequence continues at coordinate 3,203,220 of JARFJB010001062.1, forward strand.
CTGTCATAGTGCAGAAACATTTACTACTTCATGTGATCTCACACAAATGATTTCTGAACCCACAAGAATCCCTGATAACCCTAACCATACTCCATATCTTCTAGATCTCTTTCTTACATCAAACCTTCTTGTTTATAAAACTTCCGTTCTTTCGCCTTTAGGTCTTTCCGACCATTGTCTAATAAAAATCATTTCTACTGTACCTAATTCCACTGTTGTTCGCAAAACCGATAGAACATTGTGGTGTTTTAAGTCAGCTCGATGGAGTAATTTACGGGATTTCTTTGCAACCTTTCCACGACGTGAATATTGTTTTAAGTCGTCTTCTTCTTCGGACATCGCTCTTTCAGTATCTGAAGTTATCCTCATGAGAATGGAGTTATACATTTCCAAACCACAGTGCTCATGCAATATCTTTAAAAAATAAATATTACATTAAATGGAAATCTAATAAATCGGTCGACAGTCATGTAGTATACGTTGGTGCTAGAAATATCTGCAAAAGTGTCATCACTAAAACTAAAAAGTTGTTCGAACAACGAAAATGCAATGAACTAGCTACATCTCCTTTAGACAGTCGTAAATTTTGGTCTTTAGCTAAAGCCATTAGTAAAAACTTTGGAACATCTTCATTTCTCCCCCTGACATTTATTGACGGATCGGTAGTTGCTGAATCTGTAGACGAAGCCAATGTTTTTGTGGATTTGTTTGCATCAAACTCGTGTCTCAATGATTCTGGAAAAGATGTGCCCCTAGTCAACTCTTCTTCATACGCTATGAAACCAATTCATTTTCGGTTCAAGCTCTTGGAATCGATCATCAGTAGGCTTGATCTCAATAAGGCGATTGGCCCAGACGGTATCCCAGCTATTGTCTAAAAGAAATGTTCTCCCAAACTAGTACCAGTCCTATCTAAGCTCTATACGATCTCTATGTCTTCTGGGGAATTCCCTTCATCATGGAAGTTAGCAAATGTTCAACCTATTCCCAAAAAAAGGCGATAAGACCGATCCCTCAAACTACCGACCAATTGCCATCACTTCCATTTTGTCTAAAATTATGGAAAAAGCCATCGATCAGCAACTGCTCACGTTCCTTGGAACTAACGAACTCCTTAGTGACTACCAATATGGGTTTAGGCAAAGTCGTTCAACAGGTGATCTTCTTTCATATGTGACCCAAGTTTGGAACAATACAGTGGAGCAGTCCGGTGAAACAGTTGTAGTCGCTTTAGATATCTCAAAGGCATTTGACCAAGTTTGGTATAAGTGTTTACTTGCCAAACTCACCTCGTTTGCGTTAAATGATACGCTTATCAACTGGGTTTCTAGTTTCCTTGATAAAAGGCGAATACGTGTCGTAGTTGCTGGATTTTTTTAAAAGAAGTTAGTATTAACGCGGGCGTACCACGGGGATCCGTTATAGCGCCTACAGTTTTTCTGCTGTACATAAATGACCTTATTTCTTCAACAACTAACCCCATCCATTGCTTTGCTGACGACAGCACTCTTCACTGTAGTTCATCTCAGTATACTCATAGTGATAATCCACCTTCTATGTCAAATCAAGAAATTAAACCTGAAATGGCAAATTCAATCAACAAAGACATTCAACGTATTCTCTAATGGGGAGCAATAATCTAGTTAAATTTAATGCTAACAAAACTCAGTGTTGCCTTGTGTCTGCCAAAAAAGGTCGATCATTTCCTGTTGTAAGTATGAATGGCTCAGTTCTTAAGCTTTCAGAGTCTATTACTGTGTTGGGCATGACTGTATCTTCAAATCTGTCATGGGTTGACCATCTTCTGTCAGCTACTAAAACAGCTGCTCGTAAAATCGGCTTTTTTACAGATCTAAGCAGTACTTTACCTTTCGACAACTACTTCTGCTGTATAAGGCCCAAATTCGGCCTCATATGGAATACAATTCGCACCTCTGGATTAGTGCTCCCCAGTACGCTCTCGATATCGTTGATCGTATTCAAAAGAGAGCGATTAGGCTTATAAATTACTCGTCCTTAGCTTCTCACATACAGTCCCTTGAGCATAGAGGGATGGGTTCAGTTCTTTCTTTGTATTATCGTTATTACAACGGCTATTGTGGTGCTGAATTATATTCTTTGATACCATCTCGGGCTATCTTTGCGAGAAACACTCGGTTCGCTCATTCTTATCATCAGTATGCAGTACAAATCTCCACTTATCGTACCAAACAGGCGTAATCCACATTTTTCTACACGGCTTCTAAACTCTGGGATGATCTCCCTAGTTCCTGCTTTCCTCTTACTTATGATATGAGAAAATTTAAGGTAGCTGTTCATAGGCATCTATTGGCAATTCATTATCCCTCTATCCATCCTCCTAAGTGTTCCTGAGTGCTTTAGCACGATAGGTATAATTTAGCCTGTTCAGGCCCACAATCATAAAAAAAGGCATCTGGAATCGTAAGGTAGGCGTCTGGAAACATCAGTTTCAATCAATACTTGGAGTATAGCATGCAAACCTTCCTTATTAGAACCGATTTCAAATTTCGAGTTTTCCCGCCATAACAGTTGCAGGAACCTAGATCTACTTTTAGAAAATATACCACTAGATGAATCTGTGATCAACCTCTAATCCGCTTTTAAAAATGTACCACTAGGTGGAGTCTCTATCAATCCCTATTAAAATACTGATTTACATAATATGCGTTTATTTTTACATATATTTTACAAGTATGGTCTATTAATACTTCAAGTCACATCTTTTATAAATTTTTTCGGGAAGGTGTGCACGATTCCAGTTAAAAATGAATAACCTTTTACATTATAACTATGACCTATTAATATTGAAATCAATCTAATATTTTGATAGAAAAATTTGCCTGTAGATAATATACTTTCTTCGTCGCTCAGACCTTCATCATATAGATAAATCGAATAATTAAGATAATCATTCATATAATTCAGCTTTTGATTTAGCACCTCTACAGTCGAAAAGAATAGGTTGATTGCCTGCTCGGATAATAATACTGAACTGTTTCCTCTGCCTATTCTAATTAGCTTTTCTTCGTCGGTAATAAACAACAATTCAATTTGTGTACCATAACCTATATAGATGGCTTCCTCGGGTTCGTCAGATTTTATAGTTTGACGTATTAAACGCTCAGTTTTAATGTTCGAGATTTCGCGCCATTCCTCCATATCAAAGTGGAGGCAACATATGTCGGTAAATGTCGTCCAAAATAATTGTACTGCAGGTTTAAAGTCACTATTCTTCAATGAACTTCCTACCTCGAGTACGGTGGAATTATCGATTAATAGCGACCACGTTAATAATGAACGTTCTACAACGAAGGTATTAAATAAGATGTCTATACCGCAGGTGTATCAGTCCATGAATAATCAGATTTATCATCAATATCCCATATATTTTTTCAGTTTGTTCAGTATCCATATCGTCTGATTGATTTCAATTAACTACTTATTCAACTACGTTACCACCCTATTTATAGCGAGTTAAACCAAAGTGTGACGTCATAATAATAATGAGATTGAAGCTTAGTTGCAGCCCCAAAACCATCATACATTCATTTAATTCCTATGCTGACGATAGGAAGTGCATACAATTGCGGAAATTATAGTACAAGTATGTAGGCAAATTTTAATCATTTACTGATTATTATTATTACTCCTTAGAGTTTGAAGCGATGGTTTGGAATATTGGACGCGTAATAAATAAAAAATAAATTGCTACAATTAAGTGCCGAAAATTTGCTTGCAATATGGAATAAGTTGCCTCATTATTATCTGGAGGATAGAGGATTACGCGTCAAAATAAGATGTATGAACCATTGGAATAAATCAACCGACGTTGATCCTATAGATGGACCACCTCCTCTAATGTTAGATTGTTTGCAATGTAATAATAAATAAATTCGTTTAACAATGATGGCGTAAATTTTTTATTTTACCTTTCATATTAACTCCTATACGCTGTAGGAATATACAACTTCATACATTACAACTATTCCTTTATTATAATATTTATATACAATATGTACATTAACATAATTATAAGAACAGCGAGGATGATGACGATGATGATTAGGTAGGTTATCCCATCAAATTCATTAATTTTGTATTGCAGAATAATAATGACTGGCATGTATAATTAACGAAGGATAGTTTACCCATCATCTTAGGTTTATAAATGCTCAATGATGTATCACCGACGCATGTTTTAATCATTCTTAAGTTAGCGTCAATGATGCTGGTTCATTTTACTGATTTTATACTCATCGTGAGTATGGTAATGCTTATAGAAGTGCGCATCTCGGGATGATTATAAAAGGTCGATAGTATTATCAATAATGTACTTTAAAATGATTATTTGGCTAATGTAGTTAATAACCAATATACAGCTTTTCATTTGGTTTGAAGTGAGAACCTGTACATGCGACAGTTAGAGAGAGAACGTATTCGAGAAGATGAGATTGAAACAACATCCGGCGCGCGTTCTAAAAAATAATTGAATATACTAATTAAATAGCATCTTCTAGAACGTTCCAATAAAATCATATGTAAGGTTGTATTTACTAGTTAAAAAATTGCATTTTTGCTTTCTGATGATAAATAATCACAATAATACGTAATTACATTTTAAAATAATGCATTTGATAATACATATGTAATACATGGCTTTTCATTCATTCAATCGGTTGCAATGAGAAGTCCTATATGCGGTAGTTAGAGAGAACGTATTCGAGAAGTTGAGATGGAAACAACATCCGGCGCTAGTAGTTAATAAATATTTGTTAAAATTGAATATACTACATGCTGTATGAAATTGCATTATATTCTAAAATAATTAATACTAAAACATCATATAATCGTTCAATGTGATAAAAAACAAAATTACATACTTTCTCTCTCTCCCTCTCATCAATCAAATGAAAATCTATCGCGAGATTATAGATCGATGAAAGTGTGAGAAAGCATTAGGAGGAACAAGGAAGCAGTCTACGGTCGAATAATAATATAATTTACATTTTTAATTATTCACTTAAAGCGTTGCTTAAGGTATAATGAATGTACTACATAAATGTATTATTACAATTTAAAAATCAATATACTAGTTACATATATTTATTAACTGTGCAAACAGATTATTAACATACATTTAATGTTTGAAGTAATAAAATAGAAAAGGGAGAACGTCTGAAAATGTGGTTCCAAAAAGACGGTGCCTCCATCCACAGTACAGTAAATATTATAGTTCTTCTTGAAAATATGTTTAATGGGAAGGTGATTCACAGGTATTCAGAGATTGGCCTCCCATGTCTCCTGATTTAACTCCCATTGACTTCTTTTATTACTCCAGATATGATACGGAAAGTATTATAGGAGTTTACCAAAAGAACGATTAAATGCTTACAAAGAGAAGGTGGATATGTCGAGGCTTTAGTAGAATGAATGAAAATTTTATTGTTTGTTTTTGTATTAATATGATGTTTGTTTACTAAATATTCTTTGTATGGATTTTCCTATTTCTAAAATAAATAATTACTATGTATTCATTACGTATTTAAAATGTAAGGTTGTTCATAAACATTAACAAATGGAAAGGTTATGTTATTTTTAATAGACAAGAGAGATAAATTTTCATGGTAAAAGGTAATTGCATATTTGAAAATAGCTTTTAATTCTAAACAACTTTTCTTTATAACATTCTCCTGCATTGTCAAAAATAAAGGTATATTACTCTTGAGCAAAATCCATATTTCTTTATACCTCGTATATGACTGGGAAATTTTGATAACTAAATATTGAATTTTGTATTTTAGACCATGTAGAACTTTCTATGAAGAATAACGTTTTTCATAAAACCAATAATAAGAAAGTTTTCCACATGGTTCCAACTTAGGTATCGCGTTTTTTATCATTTCCTCACCATTTCATATAATTATATTCATGATGTATATTATATTTGTTTCTTACTTCATCTGATTGTTTAACACTCAAACTATTTTACCTGTTTCTATTTTTATTGATTTTCTATATTAATTTTGCATTTTCCAACGGTAATAAATTTTTAAATATTTCAGAAATTTCTGCCTGCATCAACCCTTACTCCTCAGTAGCTTCCTAAAATAAGTTACTTTAGTGTTGTACGGACTGCTTAGGGAGTCGGTTGATTGTTACTACTTTTATTAACAATTACGTAGTGTGAGTCCGCGTGCGACTACTCACGCTACTGAAATTTATATAGTGATGTACAATTTTTTATAGACATTATAAACTGAGACAATATTATACCAAATGTTCGCTATTGTCCATTCTTTAGGTTTATATTTTTTAGTAATTTTATCACTGAACGCTGTTCTACCGCTTTTTGTTCGACCATCCATTTCATAAAATAATTCTACACGTAACATTCGCTGTATTCCAATAAGGACAGTTCTACGTCAAATAGTTATCTCTCGTTTCTGCATAAAAGTTTTTTTATTGCCTACTGTTTCGTTGGTTTAGTGGCAGATATAATATGTTTTCATTATAATTGTGCCAATTTCATTTGCTCCGAATGCCTAGATGAGAATGAAACATAATAGACAATTAGACATAAGGTACTTACACTTTGTTAATTATTATTATTTTATATGGCAAATATTTTTTAGTTACCACTAACCGTTATACCTCTTATATGAAATAAACATTTTATTTAAACATTATTGCAAGTATTTGTGCTATTTTAATGTTTATAATAAAATTCTGTACATATATAGCTATGCGGACTGTAGGTCCGTACGCGACTACTAGTGTTCAGAAAAGAGGCGCGACTACTGGAAGGTTAACGCAGAAGTGCCAGAAATTAGTTTTTAAAACTAATATCAATTTTCTTAAATGTTTATTTGATGCCAAATGTTCAACTAATGATATGAAAATGTAAACGTTCACCATTATTACACATAATTAAAATACTTACCATTTGTGTTTAAATGATGTATTTTTTTTTATATTTATATAATTCAACTAACGACATTGTGAAGTCGGGTATTTATAAAATGTACTGCGCATCCTGTAATTCTGTTTACATTGGACCTAGCACTTTGATATTGCCTACAAAGAACATATTACATGTTACAAATATAAACATAGACAAATCAAAATTATGTCAAACATTTACTAGTAAATAATCACCTTATGACTCCATGAAACAATAAGTAATTTTTACTTTTTGTAATAAAAAAGGCAACTTAGATGTTTTGGAAGCATTCGAAATTTATAAACATAAACTGAAAGTACATTTAATGAACCAACAGGTTGATCTTATAGACATCGTAAATATAGAATTATAATTTACATAAAGGTTGCCGTTTTACCTTGCTTGCTATTATTTTACACATATAGTTTCTTTTGGTAATGATACATGTATTGAAACGCGTTCAGAAATAGATATTTATACAAAATATTGTGTTAAAGAATATAAATTGGAGTATGTTTTCCTTTTAAGTGAGTTGAAACAAATCTGCATTCATTAATAGTTATAATTAGTAAAAATAATAAAGCATACTGCAATAATGACAGTTATTGCACTATGAGTGAACACGAAAAAACTCCTTTAGCGATTCAAGTACATGTATTTATAATGCCAAGTATATCGGTTCGGAAACTGAAATTCAGTCTTAATCTAACACGGACGCTGAAGCGCATATATAAATAGTTATGCCTTTACAATAGGCATAAAGGGTTAAATTCAATTGTTCAACTAATGCATATATCGTAGAAATAGACATGAAACATACATTTCACAGTTATCGTATATAAAAAAAACAAAAAGAATCATTGAGTTAAGTACACAAATGTTTAACCATTTTAAATTAGAAATAGTCGAAGTTCGATTATGAAATTAGCCAAAATGTAAGGAAACGTCTATCCAAACTATAGTTTTGAGTGCATTCATATAAATATGAATAAATGTTATCGTAACAATGTAGAAAAATATAGTTAAATTACCAAAAATGTTATTAGTACTCAGGAAGGTAACTGTAAGTGTTATCGAAACGTATAGATTTATGTAAAACGTATATACAAAAATACACCATTACAAACCCATAAAAGCAATGTATTTTAAATATGTGTAATAATGGTAAAAGTTTATATTTTCATACTGGTATCGTTAGCTCTAATGACATCAAAGTACCGACTGGTACATAAAACGGGAAAACTTTGTGATTTAGCTAGTTGTATAGCACTAACCTGATCGTCAATCAGTAGCAAGCAAAGATGATGACTGCCTGCCTGTAGATGAAAATACTGATCTGAAACTCAAGGAGGTGAAATAGGTTTTGATTTCAAGGCGAAAGATGGTACAGAGTGGAAAAGCAATCCCTATCCAACAGGAAGCTTCCGTTGGCATAACACTGTAAAAGAAAAGTTCAGAAAAGTGTTTTGGGACCTGCCAGAATCATTGAAGAACCTGAGGATGCATTTTTTCTTTTCGCGGACAATCAAATTGTTGAACGTATAGCAAGGAAACAAGGAAACTGTTCGAGCCTAAACCCCTAGAAAATGAAATTTCTGCTATACTATTGAGGTGTAACCATTTTTTGTATTATTATTTACTGTTGGTCGTTTGAGAAATAATGACACTAATTACGATATGTTGTGGAGTTCGCTGTGTGGACCCCCAATTTCTCTGACGACCATGGGCCTGAAGCTATTCAAGTGTGTACTCTAATTTATGAGCTCCTGTGAGAATAATACTAGATTTGAGAGCCCTAAATCTGACAAGTTTACAAGATATGGGAAGGTATTAATACAAATTTTAGGATGTATTATCTACCAGAAGCTAATATCACGATATATGAACAACTGGTTCTGTATCGAGGAAGTTGTCCTTCTAGACAGTATATGCCTTCCAAACTTGATAAGTATGGGATGAAGATGTGGTGGGCATGTGATTCGGACATGTACCCGCTGGGTGATATTCCTTACACTGGAAAGGAAGGGAATTCAGTTTCAAAGGGACTCGCTAGTCAAGCGGTTGAACAATTTGCGCAATCGTATTATAATACCAATCGAAGTGTGACCTGTGACAACTATTTGACTTGGCTCTCAAGTTGCTAAGCAATTTGTTAACAGTAGTGGGGACTGTAAAAAAGAACAAAACGTTTGTGCTTCCTGAATTTTTACCCAGAAGGAATCGTGAGGAAAAAACGTCACTACTTGGTTTCAGTAAAAAGTTAAGCATGGTTTCTTATGTTACAAAAAAAGTGTGTAGTAGTTTTATTGAAAGTGTACCACAACGTAGAATGTAGTGCAGAAGACCATAACAAACCTGAAATAATCATGTATTATAACATCACCAAGGGTGGAGTTGACACGATGGATCAAATGGAGTATAGGTATGTGTCCAAAAGAAAAACGAGGAAATAAACATTGGCCATTTGCGTCTTTATGAATTTGTTGGATGTTACTGGGATTGCGCTGTATGTGATTTGTACATATTTGTACCCTTCGTGGAACCAAGGAAAAGATAAAAGAAGATTATTCTAAGATCTATGGCAGAAAACTTGGTCATGTCTCACATCAGGAGAAGAACATCGGCAGGTTTAGGAAAGGTGACAAAGTGCTGCATAGATAAGGTTACATTAGTTGAACCAACAGCTAAAAAGGAACAAAACACCGCGGAAATAAAAAACGCCGTTTTACATGCCCAAGAAGTAGACAGAAAGCAGGAATAAACCTGTATTGCATGCGAAGTCAGTGTGGGTAATGAACACTCGAAAATAGTCTGTAACATGTTTAAATAATAAAACATATGCTTATACAAATAAATCTGTTAATAGCTGTAAAAATAATTTGTACATGTGTTATTTACAAAATAGATTTTTCCATATATTTGTTTCACTGTAAAAAACCAAATTAACTCAGTACGCGGTCAACTGACCAATAAATCCGGCAATAATTTTATTTTACTGAGCCGCACATGACCGTCTTTGCCGGGTAGAATCTCTGTTCTTCGACACAACGGCCCTTCAAATCTCTTTTTATTTTCAGCACCTACTAGTGCTATATCTCCAACTGCTGGTGGGAAGGTAGTCACTTTGCCTCCTCCTCTTGAAACTAAATTAGATATTCTTTTCGAAATCTGGCCTTTAATGCCTCCTTAATTGTCATGATTGTTTGGTAAGCAGAACTGAGGTCACCTCCCACAATATTTTCAAATTCAGGTAATCCGCTGACGTGTAGATCCGTCATGAAGAGAGTGGGGTCAGCGGCGTTAGATCGTCGAGATCTTCACTAAGCCTGTCAGCGGGCGATCGTTCACAACTTCAGAAATTTCACTTAAACACACTAGTAATTCCTTTTTTGGAAACTTGGTTTTACCCAACATTCTATTCAGCAACTCTTTCAGGATTCTTATACGTGTTTTCCACCAACCACCCTACCAGGCAGACGTCGGTGGATTGAACTTCCACTTTAATTTTGATATGCTCACTTTCTGTGGCATATTCTTCCAATATAAACTGGTCATGAATGAGTTCGCTCCAACGAAATTGGTTCCGTTGTCACTAAACATAACAGAACATGTAAACTTATTTAGCGACATTAAAAACCCTTCCGTAGAAAGTGATTCTATTAAATCTCAATAAACTCTACATTACAGGGCACATGTATAAAGCACGGCCCATGTTTTCTTTACTCCTTTAAGAATTATAGTACTGCGAAATCTACACCCGTAGTTGGGAAGGCGAATCCGGTTCGAATACGTTCAGGAAGTACAGGAGCTGGGTTACTACTCATTTTCTTGGCGGAGAATCTTCGTCATATAACACAGTTGTTGATGACATTGTTAACTGACTTTCTGTTATGGGTTATCCAATAATGCTTTCTTGGTTTAGATAGAACTCATTCCCATCCAACATGCTGGGCCCACGAACCTTGTAACGTTAACTTTAGTTATAGCGTTGTTGGGGAAGTAACACCTACTGGATCAAAAATACGGGCAACCAATGACAACACATTTCTCTTGTTTATTTTTAAATTATTTTATGCAGTGGTGTTCTGGCAATATAAATAATCATCTCTTTTATTCCAGAGCATCCCTAATACAATTGTTTTTGGATCATCTAGATTCTGATCTAAATTTGTCTCCCGCATTATTATATCCATTTTTACGTCTGTCCGAGTTTCACTAGCTTCATTTTTAAATATCACATACTCGGCTTCACTGTTCACTAATGCAAAACAATTCTCTGCATATAAGCATTCATTGAGCATCTCCGCTGTTTGAAAACGCTCTTTAGGAACACACGATGAATGATAATCTAACACAGCAGCTGAAATAAATGGTGAACATGACATATCGAACACTACTCGACAGTGTCTAAAGACGACCATGCTCTTCTGAGCTTTGTCACCTTCTTCCCACCAAAGGAACTTCTGATACGATCTATCTTTTTCATTCACACTTATCATCAGAAATGCCTTCCCAATGTCAGATATAACGCCCACCTTCCGGTTTCGAAATCTTAGTAAGATAGAAGGTATCATTTCTAATAGGTTGGGGCCTGTTTCAACACACTGATATAAAGAAGGTGCATATCTCTCGTGAGTAGATGCGTTAAATACCATCTCACGGAAGTCGTAGTACTGATGGTTTTAAATAACGGTCGATGAGGTAAAAAATGTTCTTCCTTACCCTCGTCTTTACGTATTCGCCCGGTCATAAGCTTAGGCCATAGATCGCTACCTATCGTCGTCATCAAGATGGATTTTTCAAATTGTGACCATCAACTGAGTCACTTACTCAATTCACCAATAATTTGTTTAAGCTCAATCGTTGGCAGCCGATATTCTAAGCGACAGTCAGACAAGCGGCTGGCGATACATTTTTGGGCACGTGTACATCCTGCACACGTATTCTTGCACCCCTTACCAAATCTTCATAATCTTGCACAGCATTGTATTCCTTTTCATAGTGACTCTCAGGGAAGGGTTCTTGTTCTAGGATTAACTGCAATATGTTTTCATCTAACAGTGCTATCTTTAGATTTCATTCTTCTAGTTTCGCAGATATGCAATTTATTGTCGATGAATCCAAGCTTTCCTTACCAAACTCAATCTCCATTGGGTTCACAGTTTTGGTGATTGATGCATGAATAGGTTTACTAGCCCTTAATTTAGCTTCCATGTGTATTCTTTTATTTATTATTTTAACACGAACACTAGTAAAGAATATAAATAATGAAAGTTCATCTTATGATTGGGTATAGGTTACCTTTATTTGAAAAGCTTGACTTTAGCACTCTTTTTCTTTATACACTGAATTCATTCATATTCATGAACTCTAGGATATAATCTCGGTGGGAGCTCAAAAAAAATGTTCAAATATAGGAAGTTCAAACATTCATTAATATTTGATTTGTTTTTCCATCCTAGGAGTGGGATCATTAATTACACATTACACGAGTTTCATTAAAAAATTAATTATATTGAAGAGCTTTACAAGAAGTAATCATTTCTTGACCTAAACACAAATATATTAAATTAAATGTCCAGTTGAGTTTGATATCAAAAGTATGGACATATACAGGGTGGGTGTCTACTGTGTGGACGGAGAATTTTTCCTTAACTATTAGAGATATCAAAACCAATTTTCGTGTGGTAATACACGATCATTGGACCTACATTCTAAAAATATTTAGGTATACAGGGTTTTTCACTTAAAACTCCGCACGCCGATATCTCAAAAACGAATAGAAATATTTAATTTCTGTAAAAAGCAATCAATGTATGGGGTCAAGTAGATATTTTTCAAAGTTTAAAAAATTCGACGCCTACTAAGAGCTAAGCGTCACGACGCGTCGAAAATATAAATCGATTGTATTGGCTTTGAAATTATGCTCATGCGAAAGAACATGTTATTTATAAACTTTTTTGTTATTTACTCGGACTTATTTATTTTACTCATTTCTGAGTTAAACTAATAAACAAAATTATTATTGCAATTAACTACATGATAAAAACAAGTTAAAAATTTTGTTCAAAATTATGTCCATCTGCTCGAATACAACTATCAAACACTTTCAACAGATGAGCTTGGGTCACTTGTAGGACCGTCCTTCTTGTAATAGCAGCACACGCTGCACTAACTTTATTAATAAGATCAGCCATATCTTCGATAGGTTCTTCATAGACAACGCCCTTTAGGTGACCCCAAAGAAAATAAATAATTAATTTATTTTTGATAGGGATATCTTGGAGTTATTATCAACCTGCTGAATTACAGCAGCAGCATTTTGATCATTTGTAGTCGTCTTTTTTCTATTTCTCTTAGGTTTTACAAAGCTGCCATATTCTCTTAAGTTATTACATAAACGTGGAAAAGTTTTTGCATCGGGGACTCTTCTATGCGGATAACGCTGTGCGTAAACTCTTTTTGCTTCTCTACAATTGGACCTGCATTCTCCAAACACCAGTAATATGTCTACTTTTTCCTCATTGCTAAAGTGAACCATTTTCATATAATTATCGTTAGTTTTGTTTAAACCGAACAAATCTGAATATTTCTTATGGCAAAATGTGACAATATCTTTGACACAGCAATAGCAACATCTGTCACTTGTAATTACACTTAAAAAAATTGCGATAACAATGGTTGCCACAGTAACTGATTATTCATGGCATTACACCACCCGATTATTTTCTTTGGGGTCACCTAAAGGATGCTGTCTATGAAGAACCTATCGAAGATATGGATGATCTTATTAACAAAATTAGTGCAGCGTATGCTGCTATTACAAGAAGGACGCTCCTACAAGTGACCCAAGCTCATCTGATGAAAGTGTTTGATAGTTGTATTCCAGCAGATGGACATAATTTTGAACAAAATTTTTAATTTGTTTTATCATGTAGTTAATTGCAATAATAATTTTGTTTATTAGTTTAACTCAGAAATGAGTAAAATAAATAAGTTCGAGTAAATAACAAAAAAGTTTATAGATAACATGTTCTTTCGCATGAGCATAATTTCAAAGTCAATTCAATCGATTTATATTTTCGACGCGTCGTGACGCTTAGCTCTTAGTAGGCGTCGAATTTTTTAAACTTTGAAAAATATCTACTTGGCCCCATACATTGATTACTTTTTACAGAAATTAAATATTTCTATTCGTTTTCGAGATATTGGCGTGCGGAGTTTTAAGTGAAAAACCCTGTATACACTGTGTTTTTTTAAATGTCTATTTTTGCATTTTTGGATTCACTGTTACATTTAGAATAAAAGTATACAAATTTGTATCTGTATCACTAACCGTTCTGCAGATATCGTTACTTTAGTACCAAAATAGAGTTAACTTTGGAACCACGATGCGTGCGTTGTCACCAAGGTTTAGTAAATCTGTTTATACCACCGCCTATTAATAATAGTCTACTAACAAACAAACTGGGAAATTTTTAGAAAACATGTAAAACTATACAGAATGATCAACTTACGCGAAATATAATTTTTCTCAATTTTTTTAAATGCAACACCCTGTATATTTTTTTTACATTTAGATTCCCCGTGAAAAGTGGATACTAATTGATAATAGGTTTCGCAGGGATAAGACGGACCCTTCTAGGGATATTAACGCTGTATTTGAAAATATTGACATACAGAGGAACAAATAAAGCAAAATCCAGAGCAAATAAGAAAATACGAATGGCAAATAAATTGTTTAACTGATAGGAAAACTTAGTTAATAAATAAACAATAAAATAATTCTCTACACCTAAAAATACGTTGGACAAGTAAACCTAAACGAATAAAACCATAACTTCAAATTAATTGTACAAAATGCCGACCACACCTGGCTAAACACTTTGCAATTCGCTCGGTAAACGAAAGATTCACTCGCAACAACAATAGAGGCGAAATGGATTGAAACACAGCTCTAATTATATTTTTAATATCTTCGCACGTGGTGGGAAGATGTTGGTAAACTTTTTCTTTAACCTTGCCCCGAAGGAAGAAATCAAGGGGCGTAAGATCCGGTAATCTGGTTGGCCAGTTTTACACACTACCTTGTCCTATCCACCTCATCGGATAATTTCTATCGAGATATTTCCTAACGTTGATTGCATAGTGTGGAGGGGCGCCATCCAGTTGAAACCAAATCGTACGAATATTATCTACCTCGATATTTTCCAAAAGCTAGGGTAAATCATTTTCCAAAAACTGTAAATATCTTTCTCTAGTAAGACTCCCATCAAACAAAAAAGGACTCTTAAGATGTGTCGATTAGTATCTGAATAGTGATGATAGTTATGTGTATTAATATTGCCATTATTGTGAAAAGTTTCCTCACCCGTAAATAGAATGTTATTAAAAAAATTGGGTTCTTTATTGACTTTAGTAGTTACCCATTGCCAGGAAGATTCACGATATTTCACTTAAAGCTTGATGTTGCTCGATATAAGGATGCAATTTGTTTTTTTTAATAAATCTGCGAACTGTATTTCTATTTAGGTCTAGGTGCGTACTTAGCTCGGTGGTACTAATTTACGGATTTTCTATAAGAGATGCCAAAACTTGAAACTCAATTTCTTCATTTGGGATTGTTTTTGCGCGCTTGAGATAACACACACTTCCAGAATTTATAAATCTCTCAGCTACATTCATAAACGGTTCTTTTCGCGGCTGTCTTCTCTCTGGGTATCGTTCGCAGTACAAACGCGTAGCCAGCAAAGCATTTATTTGAGCTTCGCCGTAAATAAAGGTCATATCAACCATTTCTTCTTTGGAAAAATTCATTTTATACAAAAATTGACAAAACGACAATCCAAAAACGCAAACTAATGGAACAATATTTTAATGATTATACACACGTCAATTGCTCCTCTTTATTAGCAGTGGCTAGCCTACCTGATTTGTTTTGTTGAATTCTATTGTCATAGTAAATTTGTATTTTAGAATATTTTTATGTAAAAGCGTCAATATCTCAAAAAGGGTCCATCTTATGGCTATGAAACCTGTATCAATTAGTAATCTACTTTTTACGGGGAATTGAAATGGGAAAAAATATACTGGGTGTTGGATTTGAAGAAATTGAGAAAAATTACATTTCGCGTAAGTTAATCATTCTGTATAGTTTTACATGTTTTCGAAAAATATATGTTTGTTTGTTAATAGACTATTATTAATAGTCGGTGGTATAAACAGATTTACAAAATCGTGGTGACAACGCTCGCATCGTGGTTCCAAAGTTAACTCTATTTTGGTACTGAAGTGACGATAACTGCAGAACGGTTAGTGATACAGATACAAATTTCTATACTTTTATTCTAAATGTAACAGTGAATCCAAAAATGCAAAAATATACAGGGTGTTCCATTTAAAAAACAGGTTTGGCATATTTTTGTCGATCACCCTGTACATACCTACATATTTTTAGAATGTAGGTCCAATGATCGTGTATTACCACACGAAAATTGGTTTTGATGTCTCTAATAGTTAAGGAGCAATCCTCCGTCCACGCAGTAGAAGCCCACCCTGTATAATTATGTTGTTATGCATTAGAATTAGTCAGTATGTGAATCTCACACATGAGATTAGTGTAAATCACTCACTAGTAATACTAACTTGACTGTGATCGTATGGAGAGAGGTTAATATAAAATGTAAACTACAAGTGCTACTACATAAAATTGCCTTAATTATTTTGAGTTGTTTATATACACTTGACGAGATTGTACTTATAAAATGTAAAATTTTTTGAAGTAGTAGTTTTTATTTGAATAATTTAATAAGAGTATACTTTTCAGTTCACTTTAAAGCAATCTTTCACTTTGTAAAATTTCGGTATGCATAGGTACATCTTGTAAATAATAAAATTTTCCACCAACAAATATGTAGGTTAAAAGTTCTTGGTTGGCTGAAGGCAGCTGCTCTAGTTTACAATTCAGAAAGTACGCAATGTGGGACTTATTGTAGTGCCTTACTTTGTTTGAAAACTTTAGATTCAGCCCCATTGTTTACTTACCTTCGAAATTGAATTAAACTTAGTAATTGTAACCAATCTAACGGCTTATAAGGAGCATTATTTTATTTTGACGTTGTGTTATATAGACAAATTAGTCATTTCAATAAGTGTTAAACTGGCCAATGTATTCTTGGTAACAGTACTAGTACTGGGACATTTCCCGTGGCCTTTTTATAAAAACTTGAGATGGAGTGATTGAGGTAAAAAATTAGAGTTGTAACTATATTATCTAGAACATACCTAACAATAACAGTTTGAAAATATCCGAATTTTAGTAAATCGAGGAAAATGTGTTTTAACTGCAGTAAATCAGAATGTAGGTTAAGTTCTTTGAATTATTGTACATGACAACAGTTTTAGTGTATAAACGAAATTTAAGCTTTTTACCCTCAAGCAGAAACATAAATCACTCTAAATTTGGCTTGTGTCGATGTCAAATAAGATTTTGTCTGTATGAACGTAAACAGAACAAAATAAGAACTACACAAAAGAAATAAATAAAGCGAGTGTTATATTTACAGCATTAAAACGCTTGTACGAGACTTCTCTGATAATTAAATGTTCTTTTTATTATAAGTATTTATGTCTACATCACATTTTATCGTAATATACACGGATTTAGAATAAGAACATGATGCTGCATACAAGGTATTAATTTTTAGGTGTGAAAGAGCCTGTGTAGAAGAATTTAAAATACGGTTTTTATCAGAACTGTCTAGAATCCTAATACTGCTTCCTAATCAGTTCATCGACTTTAGAAGTAATTTGAAAGGACGTGAAGTGAATCGATCTTGATTCCGTTCATTGCAGAATAAGGATGTCCTGTATTACGCAGATATTTTACACATCATTTCCTGAGGTTACTAACGTCTATAATATATAGACTTTATATAAAACAATCGCAATACGTGCCAAAAATATTTATTTTCGCAATATTTTTGATAGATATACAACTTTTTAAATCTAGTTCTAAAGTACTAAAAGAACTCTAAAAGTCGCTTTCAAGTATTACCTTTTTCCGATACCGAACATTTCTAAATAAATAACTTCAACAATGGAACCAAGCCAAACAGTGCAACTCAACCCCAGAAAATTCCTTAAAATGAATTAACGTCACATTCTATGTTCGATTAAAAAAAGTAATATCACTAAAAATACTTAAAGCTCAGAAATGAGAGAAAATTATCTTACCTCAACGTTTGCTCTTCATTTTTGCGAAGATTGTGATACCATGCTGATCGGTCTTGCGCATAAATAATTGATTAAATAAATTTTTCCAAGTCCTCATGATTTTAAAAAAGAAGCCTAATTTACAAGTTAGATTTTTGGTACTTTAATACTGAGAATTTGGTCACTTCAGAGGATTTTTTTAGATCTGTTTTATATTTAAGGTTGTTCTGTTTTACAATTATTTTAAAAATTTTACAGAACATTCGCTATTAGGTGTCGAAACGTGATTTTCGCCAAATATATTATTGTTACACTGCTGGGCTGCAGTGCATCACAAACGGCTCGAAACACTAATAAGGCATAAGGCAAAGGAACCATACATGGTGCTTTCTATAATGTTGGAGAGCTCGATCTTCAAGACAGGTAGGGTCGCGGAAGTCGTTTGGCTATTCACTGTTTAAGAGAATTACTTGAAGAAAATCCAACTCGCGAAGAAGTTCAGCGCATCAGTTTAGAACCTTTTAGATGTACTGGAAAGTTAAAAGAACTTCATAAATGGGTGCCTCATCATTTCAATGATGATTGAGAATATCGCTATTTAGAAATGTTGTCTAGATTAATTTTGTACAACAGTAACCAACTGTATGTGATGAACGACGAGAAATGAATCATCTCCAATAACTGTAAGCGATTAGCTTAGTACTTGGATGGTGATCAGCCTCCACAACACTACGCAAAACCGAAATTGTACCAAAGAAAGCATGGTTACTATGTGAGGGTCTGCGACCGGTATGGTCTACCACAGATCCTTCAATTCGACTAAAAAATGAACTAGTACTACTAGTGCAAATTGAAGAGATTTACCAGAAGATTCTACATATGCTTAGTAAATAGAAATGAACCAATTATGCGTTACGACAACATGCGAGCGTACATTGTACAACTGAAATTGGAACGACTCGCCTCTAATACTTGCAGGACCTTTCGCACACAGATTGCCACTTTTTAAATTTCTTAATAACTTCAAAACAACGTCGATTCCGAAAACGCCCTGGCAGATTTCGTGGTATCTATAACTGTTCAGTTTTCTGCTGTCCTAACAAACAAAAATTTTCACTTCGCGAAAAGTGTGTAAATTATAAACGTGCTTATTGAGATTGATAAGGCTGTGTGTGACCCGATGTATCACTTTTTAAAATAGAAGTAATAAACTTATCCTATCTTCTAAAGAACCATACAAACGATAATTTTACACCAAAATGATTTGAAAAATTACCACGTACATTTTAAATGACCACCAATCGACCATGAGTATATAACTTTAATGTACCACTTCAGAAATCGGCCAGCCACCAGCATTTAATCATTACTCTTGCAACGTGTCTAACCTACCACGCCACATAGAAAAATATAGTAAGTTAGTGAGCACAGCTAAGAATTGAGTCTAACGACAGTTTAGTCGCAGATCACTTGGTTAGCGTAGATAAATATTAGATATTGTTAGGTTAGTGAGACCAAAAAATTCTGAATAAACGCTAAATTAAAATTATGAGGACGACCAGTATAACAAACAGACTAGATTGAAGCTTCTGCGCAACAGTAGCAGAAACGGTTAATGGTTCATGGCACAATAAAATGCATCGCAACGCTAATCCAAACCTGGTTGTTCAAGAGATTATAGTGTGAAATTACAAATTAAGCCTAATCTATTTTATTATAACCAACCCACAAAGTAAGTAACATTGCGATCGCTTTACAATAATTACACAGCAATGAATTATACTCGAGTGCAGTACATACGATAACCTTTATGCAAGTTAAAAGGAAAATTGTAAACAACGAAATTCTATTCTCTTTTTGATTTGAGCGTATCGTGTATTAAAACACATTTTTATTTTATAGGAGTTATGTTATACACTGCATTTTTATAATGAACGTAGTTTAAATAGGATATTCTGACCTGGTTCGACAAATAAGTAACCTCTATATCCAGCTATCAGCAAGCTTCGCCCTAGTTACGGTAAACGTAGACGAGTGCAGGATAGAATGCTGCTACGTGGGTAACCAGTTGAAAGGTACAGCCATCTAACAGAATCGTAATGATTACCGAACAAACAAAAATCCCAAAAAGTAAACGACAAAGAGACCGAAGACAAGAAAGAACGTGGGAGCGAAAAAACGAAACAATTGTTTTACCTCTACGATCAGCTATTTATTTGATTCGAAGAGTTCATCTACTAAAAGCAATTTAAACATTAGCAAAACTTAAAAAACGTCGGTATCTTACCCACGAATGAAAGGAGTGTTCTCAACTATATTTGCTACTTTCAGCGAGCAACAATCATCACCACGTAGGTATAGCCATAAGTGAATGATTATTTCAATTAAATCTTTTATTTTAGAGACTGCCGGTAGGCAGCAGTATGCAAGAATAGACATTTTTTAAGATAACGCCTTTACTTTTTAGACACGGCGTCTCAACAAACCACATTCTAGAACGTTTTACCGGAAATAGATAAAAAGATCAATGTTACCAATAAGTTCTTTTCTTGATTTTTCAAAATAATAAAAATTCCTTAAGCGTAAAATGTATCTATTTACGACACCACCTTCTAGCGGTAATCAAGCAACCTAAGCAGTTAACACCAAATAATAAGTGTAGAAACCGGTAGAAGTGTTGCGAAAGTCCCATAGGTGACTCTACCATGTCAATTTGAACATATAATTTATTTTAGTAAAATCAATTCAGAGAATTTGTTGATCAAGTTATATCGAATTTAAAATCGATTTTTGCACGTTACATTCTCCTAAGGAAAACTTTGCGTGATCCAGGTGATGTTTAACGGACAGCTGAAAAGCGGAAGATGAAGAAGGAAAATGATTGACGACTTCTAGGGAGATGGATATGAAGTTATAAAGAGGAGAGCTCATCAGAGGGGCCAGTGGAGAAGGTCAACTAACCACTAATGACATGCAGTAATGCAGAACACGCGTGAAAATGATTTCAAATTATGATCAACAGTAACAAGCTCCCCAGAACCTCAATTTATTTGGTTCGATATAACATCATAATCAACTGTCGACAAGTTATTTAGTGTAAAATGTGTTTCGATAAAAACATGTTTGGGGTATCGGTTTTACGTATTATGCATTCCTTGGTTTACTTAAGGGAATAAAATCGCCGTTGCCATTTATAACTTTCAATAAAATACAGGTTAAATAGATTATTTAAAAGAATTAAGATATACTTCCATATATTATATTTATATTATTGTACTTATTTTATTATATTATATTTTTATTGTTGGCCCTTCTCAAGGATTACTAACACGTTTCTATTTATAGATATTTGAACAATTTTGTTGAAATCTACTTTTAGACACATTGGTTTTGATAGAATTATTATATAGAGACTATATACAAATGACAGAATGCTAAACATCGAATGAAAACGCTTCATTAAAGAAATTAGTTGAGAATACTAAAATATACTTCAGAAATATCAGAAAATATTACACCAACAAGATAGAGGCGTCAGTCTAAGAACGTCAACATAGAGTTCATTCAATAGGACCTGAGATCGGTTTTAGTGAAAAGCAAATTATTTGGTTTGGTATCATCGTAAATTTTAAATGGAAATGGGTACAAATTTAAAAAATTTTAATCTTCAGGTTTATAATGATATTTCTTGAAAATAGTTTTTCAAATATTATTACAGTCTCAAAAATACAAATTATTAATTCAATGCGTTTTATGTTCCTCAAACATTTTCCGGACATCGTTTCCTGGTGCATACTGGAGCAGAAGTTAGTGTATTAAAATTAAAATTACACAAATCATAATTCATTTTATATGCAGCTAATGGTACTGTTATTGAAACACGTAGTAATTAATATGTTACATTAGATTTGGAATTTAGTATTACATTTAAAAGAGCTTCCACTGTTGCTAACGTGAATCGGTCTATTTCAAGACCAGAATTTTTAAAAAAAACGTCAGTTTAATTGTAGATGTCCAAAAAAAACTGATTTTTAATGGACTATTCTTTCAGGTGATGTCAGATATCCTTGTAACCTACCATTTTATTCACTTACAAAAAATTCAAACAGTGGTGAGCTTAATAATTTACTTTTCAAATATCCACAAATAACTCAGCCGTTCAACAGAGACAATGTAATGAAACAGTGTTACTCATTGTATTAAAATTATAGCACCTTTCTTGTTTGTAAAATTTAGACGATTACCATCAGTTCGTTTCCAAATCACAAAAAGAAAATTTAATGAGCTTTTAAATCTAGATATCATCAGACTTCTTCACTTAATTAGTATTCATCTTTACATTATAATTCCGAGGAAAAATTTTAACCATTATTACACATTTTTTAAATACTTCTTTTGGTTTTCAATTGTGTATTTTTATATTAATGTTTTACACAAATGTAAACCTATAGAATAACACTTACAGTTATCGTCCTCAGTAGTAATGAAATCTTTCAGAGTTGTTCAAAATGTCGAAACAAATGTAGGTTTGACAGGATATTTAATTGATGTCAAGTTTCCATTTGTGACTGCTTTTATCAATTTCAAAATAAAGTTCTTCACGAGTTTACATTTACATCATAATTTGATCAAATTTTGTTAATTTGCTCTTTGATTATGTCATTTTTCACTGTTAGCCTTCGTCTGTTAGAGGATATTCTGATTAGTCACCTTCAAGGCAGATTAACTATATTTAATTTATTAAGAATCTAATTATTCTTTACTAAAATTGTCAATGTCAAACGTTGGTGAAAACGTAACTTTATTCACACCTTTTGGTTTGTATCAACATACTAAAATGAGTTTTGGGTTAGGTAATGCTGCTCAAACCTTTCTAAGGTTCATCGTTGAAGTTTACGAAATTCAAATTTTTGTTCTGTATATCAAGATGACATTTCATCAAAAAAAAACAGGGAAGTTATATCCAGAAAGTTTTTCAATGTTTACAGAGCTTATAGGGCTTTTACTAATCCAGAAATGTTAATTCAGTGTATCAGAAATACAATGTTTCAAACGCATAACAGACTTAAAGGCGTTATCGCGTTACCTAAAGGAGTTGAGCCAATTAAGGATTTTCCAAAACCAACATCGAAGAAGAAGTAGTGTGAATTCCGTAGAATAGTAAATTTTTATTATAGATTTATTTCTAATTGCTGTTAGAGTATAAAACCTCTTCACGAGTTCATTGAAAATGGTTCTTGTAAATGTTTGATTTGAAATACTAAACCGGATGGTGCAGGGTCAAATAAATCTACAATGCTCACATATCCTACAAATAATATTCCTTACGAAAACACAACTCAGCTCAATGCAGATACAGAGCCTTTGGAAAAGAATTACTTCACAATAAAAAATTGAATATCTAATTGAACGGAGAGAATTTCATATTTTGACAGATTACAAACCTTTCCGTTTGCTATTCGCTTAAAATTAGATAAATATTTTCCTAATGAAGGGATGATCCATTATCTCATCCAGTCATTAGGAGTACACAAAAAGTGATTACACCAAAACGTGTGTGACAAAGATAAATGCTTGCCTTAGAAATTGAACAAATAGTTACCATTGTAAATTTTACTAACCGCTTTTAGAACGGTTTGAGTAATTGACCGTTAGAGTAAGAGAGGGGGCTATCTAGTTTGTCTAGTTCTCTAGTTGCTTAAATGCTGCCGAGCTATGCATACATTTGTACAAATTCATTGAGGAATGTAGTTTTAAGCGTTATCGTAATTTCATCGTGCTACAAGACAAACGTTGACCAATGTAATTTTTAATGGTATTTAAAATATAGATATCTTTAACGCTACGGAATATTTTATCACAACACTTTCAGAGCAAGGGAGAACACGATGGCTAGAAGAGCTTTTACATCAAGCCGTATTGCAACCTTGGCTAAAATAGCGTTTAACTGTCAAAATATTACCATCGTCGGTTTGTGATACGATTCATACCTACACCAATACGTGAGGAACAAGACCTGTTTGGACTTTTAAAACGAAGCATGTGCTACATTGGTCCCGAGAAAAAGAGTCGCGCAAAGCAACTCATTTTTCTTAACAAACGTTGTAAGCCTTATTACCTAGAGCATTTTACTACAATGTGCAACTTATGTACAAGTAATTCTTAGAGTAAGGTAACTTTTTATATTACAGTTATAATACATTTATAATAAATTGTTTTCACTCTAGCTACGATGTTTTACTAAAGAAAACAAAAATTTAAAATAGAGTTCGTATCTATGAAGCTTATGTTTTTAAGGTTAATTTATACTAAATATTTGGCTTTCTGGCAAAATTTTTTTAAATATTTAATCTTTAAACAAAGTAAATAGAAAATGTTGTGTTCGGGGTATATTCAGCGACGAATCTCTGATATATGAGCGTGTGTTTGTACGAGAGATTGTTGTTAGCATAATCTGTGTCAGTTGTACACTAAAATTCTGAAAAAGGTGATGAATGTTATTTAAATCGACATTTAATTGCTTTAAAAGAATAGTATGAGGTGAAAGAATTAAATTTAAATGGGAAACAATATTGTTGTAGATCCCCTATAGTGACATGATTATGTGTAGCTTCTGTATTTTCATGAATGTATGTTGATGCTGTGATGAACAGGTAGCTGAACTAATGAACGATATCTTAACTGCATTAAAATGTAGAGGGAATTGTATGAATATTTTCCTTGCATAAATTTCGCGCATATGTAAGTCTTTCATAAAATTTTGAGTTCTGAATGATGTATTGAGTGCGTTTAAATTCAGAGAGTTATTACACTTTCCGTAAAAACTTAAAAATGGCGGAGATGGATGGCTCGGTATTTCCGTTGGTTCCGTTCAGATTTTCTGCTGGGCAATGACATGTGACATTTAAAACCTTTAAAAGTGGTTGAATTTGAATTAGCGCTTTTTCTGTGCATGGACCCTATGTAAGGAGCTTTAAGTGGTTGTTGGTTGTTGATAATGAGAGGTAAAATAAGATCTTAATCTAGTGGAGTGTTTTAAGTACCTTTTGTTACTATAAATCGTCTAGTACAACAATTTTTGAACAGTGGTTTTTGTTTAACTACGAATCTAGTTGGGGATTGATAAGCTAAAAATTGTGATTAGATTATAAAAACGTGCATATGAGTGAAAGCGTATTCAAATTTGAAACTTGAAAGATTATACATTAACAAGTTGATTTATTCACAAAATTTGATTAATTTATTTATGCAATTATACCACATTAAGCTGTTGGGTCATGAGAATAAATATCTTACTCCATAAGAAGTTATATATTTTACTAGATCTAAGAGAAATTTAAAGTTACAGGTTTAGTGCTTGGATTCTTTAGAGAAAACTCACACAACTGAAAACAAAAACCACAGGTCAAACGGTATTTTCTCTATAACATTCGCTGTTCTTGTTAGTTACAGAATTTGAAACTTTATTTTTTAGGTAAATTAACATTAGCTGCGATGCGCGAATTCAGTACCTTGGCGTTGACTGCGTTACTTGACGCCGGGTTACAGTAACCAATGTTGATTTACGTGCGGCACTTGTCCTCCGCGTCAAGTAACAAATTATTGTTTGATTCGTGTTAAAACTGTCAAAAAAATTTTTTTTAATTTTCTTTGTGTTGTATTATGAAAAAACGTACATTCTTTTTTAATTCCTTACCGGACTTAAATAACAATACTCGGGCAGATTTAAGTGGAAAAAAACGGCGGCTGCTGTGTTTCATAAAAATTTTATTGTAGAAAATTTATAAACACAGAAAAAGACGAGAAAAGCAAAAGCATTTTATGTTAAGATAAGTATATAAATGGACAATAAAAAAATTGTTAATCTTAAATACCTAAACACTTAATTTAACTGTGCAAATTATTAAAACAGTCAAGACAGAGGCCCGGTTCATTCGGACCATCTCTGCAGTAACTGATTACCCTTCTGGATTTCGATCTTCCTCTTTTGCAGTTAATGTTTCGCGCAGATTTGCGTAACAACCTCGGCACAGCTTTCCTTTTTTACGTCCTGGACCTTCTGGTTTCACGAATGTATGAGATTTTTTCTTAGGAACTTCTTTTTCGGTTTTTCTCGTTTCAAAAGTAACCAGTTGTTCAGCTATTTTTTTTTAAATTCCGTAATTCCCAGTTTAATAGAAGATACCATATTGTTTACAACATACGAGTTGACCACAAATCATTCCAAAGGCCACTTTCCTATACCGCTTTAAACTTTTTCGCAGCACGTTGTGATAGGATGACGTCTGGTGGCTTAGATCAACCTCTTTCTTTGCTTTATTGTAATCTATTACATATTTGGGTTTGAGCACAATAGAACATCTTCATTTTATACAATTCTTCTGTAAGTCCTACGCTTGAATAAAAATTATCCGCATAGAGTATTCTGCCCTCCTTCTGTTCAATTGCTTGAAGTAATTCAAGTATAACTGAGTGAGCAAGTCCTAAACTGCCATTTGTACTTCCTTTTCCTATACAGGGTCCGCCTTTGGGAGCTGATCCTATGCTAAACCAAACTTACTATAATTTTGAAAATTGGGTGACAGGGTAATGATGTTAGGGCTACCTTATCTAAAATATTTTCACGTTCGTACCACTTCTGGTTATACCGGAAGTCGGTACTTAGTCGCTTATTTTAAATGGAACACCCCGTATATTAATACATTTTTGGATTCTATGTCGAATTTTAAGGTAAGTTTGTTAAAGAAACTAGATACGAAATTTCAGTCGTTTTAAAAAAAAACATTTTTCTAAAAAAATTGACAGATGCGGTCTTAGTAATAACTTGTTAATTGTTCTGTTCCTGTCAGACAATTTGAATAAGACTTTGAGGTGTTGTAGGCAAAGGTTTATTGCAACAGTCTGCAAAAAATGACATTTGTATTTTTCATAAAAATAAAATTATGAATGTCTAAACTTGGCTATCAAAAAATGCAAGTTACTCAAAAAAAATCAAATGGAAACCCCTATTTTTATTACTCAGATCGATTTAACGTCAAAAATTAAGGTAAGTTTGTTTAAAACTTTATTTGCCTAAACGTAACAGTTTCATACTTATTATTAAAAAATTCCCAATTTTAAAATTTGTAATAAAAATGAACTATATACTTAAATCTAGTATTCTTGTTCGTGCCATATATATATATATATATATATATATATATATATATATATATATATATATAAATAAAGAAAAATATTTGAAAAGTTACTGCAAAAAATTATAAAATTGATAATTTTGTGATTCAAAAGTCATTTTTGCCAAATAGAAATTTTCTAAGTCAATTTTTTCAAATTCGATATACAACATAAGTGTAAAAATTTAATACTTTATGAGTAAATTGAAAAAAACTACTTTTTACTGCGGAGGTAGTAACTACATACTTATCAGTGCATTCTTACACGATAAAGTCGCTTATTTAGCATTTCTTGCTCGTGATCAAATGTAAATTAATTTACAATAAATGTTCAAAATATTGCCCGTTAGACGCAAGACATTGTTGAACCCGTCTTATAACGGCTTCATTTGTAGCCCTTTGAATTTCTTGCGGAGAAAGAGAATTGAAGGCATTTTGCACTCTTGCAATGCAATCTTCTTTAGTCGTTAGTCGTGTAGCACAAACAATATTTTTAATTCGACCCCAAAGATAAAAATCCATTGGCGTAAGATCTAGGTGGCCATGGAAAGGGACCATTATTGGCAAACCAACGATCTTAAAAAATTTCACAAAGTTTCATGGAATACAGCGTTGGTGTTGTGAGGGGGCGCACCGTCTTGTTGGTACCATAAATTTTCCCTTTCTAGATTTAATCGGGGTTGAATTCGAGTGTTTAATATCTCAAGATAATTTTCTCCTAGAATTAAATTTGTAATCATAAATCGCAACAATCAACTTTTCTCTCAAATTTTCGTTGCTATTTTCGTTATTATAGTAATGCGAGTTTCGGCGATTAAATATGCCATTTTTCGTAAATTTAGATTCGTCCGTCCATATGATATTAGTCAAAAAATTAGGAATTTCTTGTATTTTGAGCAAAATTATTTCACAAAATTCGATACGTTTCAAGAAATCCGCTTCTTTCAAATGTTGAACTAATTGTAAACAGTACGGTCTAAACTTATGTTTCTTAAGAATTCTTCTGATAGTTGTTGGTGTTAAGCCAATATCTGTTTTCGCGTAGTTTATGGAATTACAAGGATAGGCACGGAAATATCCTAAAGTTATAACTTCATTCTGTTCGTTATCAATAGCAGTTTTTTTGCGAGGCGCAGAGTGTTTAAATGTGCCAAACTGTTCCAAATTTTGAACCATACGTCTTATTGCATCTGCTGATGGTCGGGGGCGCTCAGGATAGCGTTCGACAAATGTTCTTACTGTTCGTTTTACAACTCAATGACATTCTCCGTGAATTAAAATTAAATTCAAATAATCTGTATTGGAATATTCAAGTCGAGCCATTTCATCAAGAAAAACTCAAACTGTCAACAATTTTATTAAATTATTGACTACAAAAGAAAAACAAAATAAATAAGCATATTTATCGTGTAATGATGCGCTGATAAGTATGTATTACCTCCGCAGTAAAAAGTAGTTTTTTTCGATTTACTCATAAAGTATTAAATTTTTACACTTATGTTGTATATCGAATTTGAAAAAAATTTATTTCAATTCTCAATTATTTGGTTTCCATGGTGACCACGAACAAGGAATACTAGATTTAAGTATGTAGCTCATTTTTATCACAAATCTTAAAATTGGGACTTTTTTGATAATAAGTATAAAACTGTTACGTTTAGGCAAATAAAGTTTTAAACAAACTTGCCTTAATTTTTGACGTTAAATCGATCTGAGTAATAAAAAATAGGGGTTTCCATTTGATTTTTCTGAGTAACTTGCATTTTTGATAGTCAAGTTTAGATATTCATAATTTTATTTTATGAAAATACAAATGTCATTTTTGCAGACTATTGCAATAAACCTTTGCCTACAACACCTCAAAGTTTTATTCAAATTGTTTGACAGGAACAGAACAATTAACGAGTTATTACTAAGACCGCATCTGTCAATTTTTTTTTAAAACGACTGAAATTTCGTATCTAGTTTATTTAACAAACTTACCTTAAAATTCGACATAGAATCCAAAAATGTATAAATATATATGGGGTGTTCCATTTAAAATAAGCGACTAAGTACCGACTTCCGGTATAACCGGAAGTGGTACGAACGTGAAAATATTTTAGATGAGTTAGCCCTAACATCATTACTCTGTCACCAAATTTTCAAAATTATAGTAAGTTTGGTTTAGCAGATACTCATAGGATCAGCTCCCAAAGGCGGGCCCTGTATACACTTTTAAATTACATGTATACCCGTCTGGTGTACATAATTTGTACAATTTTATTCCGTACCGGTGACTCTTATTCCGAATATATTGACGAAAATGCAATCGTCCTCTGAATGGAACCATGCTTTCGCCAACAAGCAAAACTTTACCAGGGAACATAACTTCTTAGAATTTATTTAATAAAACGGAGAGTAAGTCCTGTTATTTGTACAATCTATTGCTACTGGAGGTAAAAGTATTGTCGGAAAAATGTACAAACTTTAAGAGTAATAAAATAAGGTCTCTTGTAAATACAGACGCAACAAATGAATTGTGGTACATGTTATCCTTTCACCAATAAGAATTAATTGACGGTACCGTAACTAATCCCATTGCGATTACAACTCCCAAGAACTTTCGCATTTCATCAGCGTTTGTTTCCGCCCAAGACCTTATTCAAGATTTTGGTGTATGGACGTTGCTAATTTGTTGCAAAGCATACATATTAGTTTGTCTTACGATTAAGATAATTACGTCATCCGTTATAAAATAAGAAAAAACGTCCAAAGGATCCTTAATGCTAGATGGATCGGTGTTGGGATTAAGTATACTTGCTTCCCATAACTGTTAAATTCGCAGTTATTGTTGTTATTAACGTTGGTCCATGTATTTTCTGTTGAGTGAGAAGTATCAATTGCCATTTCAATGTTTACATTTTAAGTTGATGTTCTATTGTTTATATCTTCAGAACGCTCTCTTCGGAAGTAGAATTTGATTCTACTTCATAATTCTTATCTTCAAACGAATCATTGTTATCAAAATCTGATAAGCAATTATCAGATAGGTTGCTGAAGTTACCGCTTGTTGCACCCGATGTGTACTTTGACGTAGTACTAGAACTTGTACTAATAATTTCCATATGTGGTTGTTTTATGCTCATTTGCGTTCCGCTTCTTGTTTTGTAGCTGTAGTGATACACAAGAAAATAATGTTCAAGAATTAAAAACGTATTTGTAAGTATATTACCTGGACTTAATATGGTCTTCGTCTACATTATCTGTGATATCATTTTGTGAATGGTCTATTTCTCTATTATCATTACTTGAACAACTTTCCGTTTGTAGCTTTTCGACGGTTAATCCTAAAATTCTCCTTACTCGAGTAGCAATTTTGCACATTCACTATTTTAAATCATAAGTGAATACTGATTACCAACTGAAGTACTTGGATATTTAACGGAAAGCTATAAAACGTAAATAACCGAGTAAAAACGAATAAATGCAACACTTGATGCCCGTGTCAAGTGCCGCATAGTAAACGTACGTTATTACTGTTGTGCGGTACTTCTTCCTGGTGTCAAGTGTTAAAAAACGGTAATTCATAATCTAACGAAATTGTGAATATAACTGTACAAGAAACACAAAAATCTGATTACAAATAAAGATTCGACCGCTTTCGCACTATGCAAAAGAAGTGTGGAAATGCTTAACGCATATGCATAATACATACTACTTGACGCCGGCGTCAAGTATCGCAGTTAACGTATTAAGGTATTTATAGGTAATTATACTAGGTTTTTACAGGAGTTCTATGTACCGAGTAAGCGTAATATCTTGTTCTTGACGATTTGAAGTCGTGGTGACGCTCGTTTATCTCCTATTTGGACATTTTTTTAAGGCAAGTGCTTGAAGTCAAATTTCAGCCATTTTACATTTTATCTCGAACCCAACCGTCTCCATTGTAGTTAATTGTACGCCGTTAATTTTTATAAGCACAACACGTAGCAGGGATTGATCTTTGACATAGCCTATGTGTTGAATTTGTGTGGTACGAGTGGATCACTAGAGCACTATCCACAATAACTGTAAACCGTTTAAATTGTACACGGTTCTTTAGTTGAAAAGTGATAGCAGAAGAAGAGAATTTGATTTGATATAAATTTATATGCCATATTAAGTGAATAAATGACAGCAGTGGTATTTAAAAACATTTAAAACCTGTTCATTGATTTGCATCTGAAATGAACCTGATCATTGATTGTTTTATATAATCAATTAGTTGATTATGTTAATATGATAAGTCATTCATTCACCTAGTAGCGTAGCTTGGTTTTTATACCCCGGTCAGCGAAGTAATTTTGTCACCTTTTTACAGAAAGAAAACAAGAAATGGCATTCTGTTCTCTGGCAATCGCCACGTTAGCATTAATAACCAAATGGGAATATAGACATTACACCTAAAGTATACAACATTTAAGATATGGAAAAAAAAACGTTATTTATTTTCTTTAAAGTTTTCCAAGAAACAAAACAAAATGAGTTTTTGTCAAACATTTAGCTTACATAATACTTATGCTACAGTAAGTAGTTAGGTTAGGTAAAAAGATTAAAAATTTTACTGTTCCAATGACAGGCTAGAGTTCATAAAGGTAGAGGACGTTGTTATATAAATAGCCACCAGTCACGACAGACCTATACGTAACTGCAGTGACGAAGTATACAACAAAATGACAGGCGTAAAGTAGATAACCGATTGACTAAAATGTGTAACGTATAACTGAATCTGTACTGAATATATCTTTCTCCTATAATGATAAATTGAAACTAATTTCTACTTCTGATACTGGATGCTGCTACAACTATATTAATAAGAGATCATAACCCTATTGTCATTAGTGTTAATATACCGCAAGTCATCCCGATGGTAGCAAAAGTGGTAGATCAAATGTTCGTAAACGCCTATCATACTGGTGCCATGCAGCATTTGCTACTCTGCTGCCCCGATAGTTAGGTCAGTATATTAAACAAATTTGGAGTATACGTCTTCAAGCCGATTTGAATCCAATGTTATTCTACTATTTCCGGTACCTATAAGCATGCACCACAACCAGCGCTCGAACTCAATCGAAACAGGGTTTCTGTTCGTACTACTTTTGTAAACATCATTTCGGATCGTGACTTCAAAAGGAAGGCCACTAGAATCGAGCCTAAAGCAAGCGGAACGCCGGCCCGTTACTATTGGTAAAATGATATAAATTGAATAATGCTTATACTTATACTATTTTATTTAGCTGCTAGGTTCAGTTTTCAAGTTTCATATTTACGTAAATAAGTCAAGGAAGGAAGGTGAATAACTGAAGTGGCGAAGTCAGCAGCGTGGAGAAAGCTATGGTCAATGGAAGATTCAGTACTTATCTAGAAATTAAGGTGCTTGCGTTGTGCACGAAGCTGATAACCCCTCTTTTTGTATTATTATATTAACTTAACTTAACCTTCACGCCATTCCCTGCCTCATATTTTTTTCATTAACGACCTTTCTCCATGCTCTCCTACCTCCGTATGTCTGTGGCATGCTCTTTTATTTTTAAAACGCCTTATCTTTCTTTCCTTTATCATACATTCTACTAGATTCAGCCAAGTTTTACGCGGCCTACCAGGCACGGCCTTACCGTTAACCTCACCCACAGATATTTGCTTCGTTAATCTTGTGTTGTTAATTCTCTCAATGTGACCAAACCAGTGTAATGTACTACTTTTATATCTATCCATTATCGTCTTTTCCTCGCCATACTCCGTCATTATGCATTTATTCTTTATCTTGCCCCTTCTCTTTTTACCACAAGCGCTTCTCAGAGATCTCATACCCACAGCATTTATTTTTCTTTCGTGTTTTTTTGACATACCCATGTCTCACTTCCATACAGTACTGACGGGACAAACATGCCATTATAGATTGCTCGTTTCGCAGCTAGGCTCATGCCTTTGTTTCTCATTATCGTCCACATATGTCCAATCACCTTCCTTCCAGCATTGACCCTTCGTCCAATCTCACCCTCCACTGTACCACCTGCAGTAAACATTCTACCCATATATACCAGCTCGTCTACTTGCTCCACAATTTCATCTTGCAGAGTAAATACTCTACTCTCCTTTCCACCTTCGCGATTGAACACTACAATGTCAGTTTTGTTCACGTTCACCTTCAGGTCCGTGCTCTCACAGACTGTATCAAACTTCCTTAGAGCGGTTTGTAGCTCATCCGCACTGTCACTTAATAAGACTGAGTCATCTGCATACACTAGGAGTCGTACATTTACGTCACCAACCATTACACGATTTGTATCGGTACATGCTTGTCTAACACACTTATCCATGTATACATTGAACAACCACGGTGACATCACATAGCCTTGTGGCACTACTTACTCAATATTAAAGTATTCACTCACACCTCTCACCCTAATACATGGCCGTCTACCGTTGTATACCGTCTTTTTTCCGTTTATTAGACGTTTACTTACGCCACAATATTTCCCACAGCTTCTCCTTATTCACTGTCGCATGCTTTATCTCATCTGATCGACACATCCTCTCCCTGACAGGAAGCGACCCTGAACATCCCAAATCTTAGTTTGTGTAGTTTCTCGTACCCTTTCGATCAGTATTCTCCCGAATGCTTTACCAGGCACTCTGAGCAAACTTATTCCTCTGTAGTTCTTGCAATCACTCTTGTTCCCTTACCCTCAGCATTTTTCCACGCATAAGGCATACACTGAATAATTCACACAATCCTCGTATAAGCTTTGCAAACCCATACGTTAGCATTTCACCAGTGATTTCATCTACGCCTGCTCCCTTACCGTTTTTCAACATTCCTACCGTTTTCTCTAACCCATTTATCCAAATATCCTTCTCAGTTTCATTCATCATTCCTTCTACATTCTCCTTATTTAACCCTTCAGTCTTACTTCCCTCACTACTTCCGAAATATTCTTGCCAGCATTTTCCCACTTCACAATCGTCCCATACCATTATACTACTTCATTGCTCATATTCATCACTCCTGCAGCGTTCTGTTTTGGGCCACGTATTGTATTTTTGACCCATTTCCAGAATAGTTTTTTTCCCTCAATATCATTCTGCATTTTCTCACTGCCTCCTTCGCTTCTTTGTTTCTTAACCTGTATATCTCATACAATCGCTTTTTCTCAGTCTCGTTTTTTGCAGCAATCATTGCCATGTACGCATCATTTTTCTTAAATACTGCCTGTTTTACCAACTAATTCAACCAAGTAGACTTTTTCCGGCTACCTAGAGTCGCTCTTCCACATATCCACACGGCACAACTGACAACACAGTTTTAAAGCTTATACATGCACTTTCAACGTCACTGTATTTTGTTTGTTCGTTCTACGCTGTTTCATTCATAATGAACTCTTTACTCTCAGCATCTGCGTATTTCAGTCTCGCACCATTATCCACTAGTTTGTCTACCCTAATTCTGGTCGTTCGAACCACGTTTGCTTTCCTTCTCCAGACACACTTTTGCCCTAAACACATTCTCGATGCAACCAAAAAGTGGCCTGATTCACACTACGATTCGCACATTACTTTTGTGTCTTTCTCACCAGGTTGCAATGCCGTTCATCATACTCTACCAAGTCTATCATACTTTTAGATTCACCTCTTTGCCATGTATACCTATGCACATTTTTATGTTAGATCACGTATTTGGTACAAACAGGCTCCTCTCCACACAGATGTTTACCACACATTCACATACTCATTGAATCTTTGGTCTCTGAATTTTTCTAGAACGCGTTCAGTATGTTCTCTCTGTGCACCCACCCATTCTTTCATATCCTCCACTATAATTACTCTTTCGTTTAGCTTATATACGTTCAACACGTTCTCTACTTCATTCCAGAAGTTCTCACGCTCCTTGTCTCTTTCTACATTCACCGGTGCATAGCATGCAATAAGAAGAATTCTTCGGAACCCCACTTTCATTCTAACCCACATTACCCGAAGAGATACCAATTCGTACCGTTTAACACATGTTTTCGCTCTTTCAGTTACGATCAGCCCAACTTCTCTTGCGCCATGCACTTCAGTCTCAACTCCTGACCACAGTGCTAGGCTGCAATCCTCCATCTCCACAGCATCCTTCCCTTTGCGCTTTGTCTTCGATACACACAGAATATCGAGTTGTCTTTCGTACAGTGAATTCGCAATTTCAAATTCTTTACCATACATACCTCTAACATTCCACGTACCGACTCGCAATTCATTACTTACACAGTCGTTAGCAACGGGGGCTGTCTGTTTTGACCTTGATAGCTCCTTGTAGCTAGGTCGATCCGAGGCAATTGTATTGTTCTCTTGAGTAATACCATAGCGAGCAGACCGGTTACTGGCCAAATCGTGCCCCAGACGATGTAGCATTCCCTTCTATAATTGTGTTATGCTTTTGTAATTAGTGTTAAACATGTGTTTAAAAAACTGGTTAATAAATGGAAGAAATTCCTTTAGAAAAAGTAATCTAGTTGCATAAACAAAGCGGAAGTATCCGAGAAGACGGAAATTCTAAGAAGTTAAGTAAACCTACGTCTATTACTGCAAATATCACATACCAAACCTACGCAGATAGTGACTCAATTAATTCTAATTCGGATCTACCTGATTATTGGACCAAATTAAAATCTGAAAACCTTGAAAAGAGCTATTTAGTAATTAGAAGCATTTCCAGGCTTTACGAATAACCTCTCGTTATATTCAGAGAAAGATTTGCGATTGTCATTTTAGTGGATGAACTGCAATATATCTGTTAAAAGCTAAAACAAAAATAGTAAACACCTGAGTCTCAGCACGAAAAAAATAAAAAAAAGTTATGTCCATTTGAAATCTCCAGTTTGCTCCTACCGAGAGAATATTCAGGGCTGTATACAAAATAATAGTGTCACAGACCTTTCAGAAATCTTTAGAATGACGTGGACTGCAGACCTTTAATGTCATTAACATTTTTCGAGTGTTACATACTGACAGGATTTGTGCAGATATAGTAATACAACAAAATGAGAAAAAGTACTTGTACTTACATTAAAGCCTTTGAAAAAGATATATTTTTGCCAAATGCCTAGTGCACATATTTTTTTAAGGAGATCGTTTAGTGGTTGTTCTAAGACAGTTTTTTGACGATTTTGGGGCATAGCGTAAACCTTTACTTTACATATCGTAAAACTAACTAATATTGAATCTGAAACCATTGTTGCTCCGTTAATGAAGTGAACTGGTTGAATTTGAATATGATAGTAGAGCAGAACGTGGTTACCGTACCTTGTGATGGTGCATCAGTAATGGAAGAAATACAGTAGTAGTATGTCTGAAAATGTTAGCTTTAAAAATTATTATATGGCACTACTCACATTATCGTATCGAACTTGACGTTAGTGATGCAGACAAGGAAGCCTTAGGACCCTATGTAGCAGAAAGGGTTATCGGGGGGTAAATTACTGCTTAGATGTGTACAAAAAGAATATTTTACTGGTACCTGCTTTAGTAGCATACTTGTAATAAGAAATGATCGACCTTTCTTGGCGGACACAAGGTAACACTGAGTTTTGTTAGCATTAAATTTATCTAGATTGTTACTTCCCCATTCAAATGACGTTGAACGTCTTTGTTGATTGAAATGGCTATTTCAGCTTTGATGCCTTGATTTGGGAAAGTATCTTTATAGATAGTTGAGATAGTTTCTAGAGCAGACTGAGATAAACCACAATGAAGAGTGTTGTCTTCAGCAAAGTAATAGATCGGGTTAGTTGTTCATGAAATAAGAGTGATTGAAGAAATAAGGATTCGTTGAAGTCATTTTTCCATTGGTCAACGTCAAGCTGTTCGTCGTTTCCGTCACCACAAAATGGATAGAGCACCCAGTTTTCCTAAAGATCGAGAACCATTAATGAAGGCAGCTGCGATTATTCCAATTTCAACTAGTGAATGCGAGAGGCATTTTAGTAACTTGAAAAATATTTGTACTCCAATCGTTGAACAATGAAACATTAGCAGTTCTAGTATTTGTATCCTATGTAGGTTCACCTCTTTTAGAATTTTAACCAGACAAGTATCTACGATATTGATTATGAAAAGGGCGCAGATGAGCAAACGAAATTGCATTTCCTAAGAAAAATGTAAAACGGGAACTATATATGAGCATCTGTGGAAAATTTTGTGAAGTAAAAAAATTTAAACGTAAAATATAAGCTTGGTTTACAATTTACTTAACGATTGTCTAATTTTCCTAGGAATTGTCTGTATTAATCCTAAGAAGTTGCATTGATCAACTCACTTTTTTATTTGTATTAAAAGTAAATCCTTAAAATATAATTTTTCTCTTATCAGTGCCGGTTGGTGATTTTTTCACGGTGGTGCTGACCACAACTATATACAAATTATTAAATGGTAAAATAATGATGAGAATTTTTGCAATTCAATGATTAAAGTTAACTTTGTATGAAGGGTAACCCTTTTCTGTATATTTACAGTTTATGTAAATTTCGGTATTATAAAACCATGCGTAATAAATCTGGCAGGCATGCACTGTATTCCTGTAAGTCACATAATGCACCTAGAGGTTTGGATGGTCTATAGAGGTAGTATTTATGCTTTAAGTAAGTATGATATACTATCATTGACAACGTATTTCTTAATTTAAATAAAGCTAGTTTATACATAATAATAGAGTAACATTATTTAATTTAGTTACAACCATTACTGTAAATAAGCAGAGTCTTAGTCATGTAGGCAATCCATTTTGCTGAGACCCCAATAAAATTGGTGTATAAATCTAGATTTTGTGCATCATTAAACATATGGGCCACAGAATGCACCACTTGGTCATGAAGGTAATCTATTTTGCTGCGACTCGAACAAAATATAGATTTTGGGAAACATTTGGCCCAAATTCTGACCAACATACACACACACACACACACACACACACACACACACACACACACACACGACACGCACACGCACACGCACACGCACACGCACACGCACACGCACACGCACACGCACACGCACACGCACACACCGCGACCCCAACGAGAAAATCCCTTCTGCAAGGAGTTTAACGAAATTTGTGTAGAAATTTAGATATTGAGAAACAATCATCCCAAACGTTGGCAAACACTCATGGGGTACAAAATTTAGATCTTTGATGTGCAAGTATTGATACAATTTGCAGCGGTTTTTTAATTAAATTAACAGTGTTAACTAACAATACTACCACTTGAAAATTATCAAAATCCCTAATCCCTAATAAGTAATGTAAACCTTTCTTTGATGACATCTCGTAATAGATAATTACTAATTACATAAGTGATTTTCAAGGGGGTGTTTGTGTTTTTGTACTCATAAAATAGTTTGTGGGAATGCAGTTTCGTTTACCCTCATTAGATTGTCTGTTGTCTGCAGTTCATTGAAGATACGTCTGGTGTAACATGTGTGTCTTAAAATTTACGAGAATATTAGGGAACATTCTCTTCTCCTCACCTTAATATTCTTTCAGCATTTGTCATGAACGCTGCTTAAACGGGGTTTTTAATTGCAGTTCGTTCACGCAAATATCATTGTAAATTTCAACTTGTAGTTTTGCTTTTTACAAAAGTGTGTTTAGTTTCGCTGATCGTCATTAAAACTTGTCGACCTTTAGAATCTCCAGTATTTATAGGTAAGTATATGTTATTTTTATGTTGTTACGATTATTTTTAATATTATCATTAACGTAATATCTGGTACTCTTTCAGTAATACCTTTAAATACTTTTAAAATCAGCAAAGGTTTGTTTGCTGTGCATGACCAATTTATCCCAGTTTTTAGATAAGTGTTGTACCTTAACATAATCTACTTATTTCTATTCACTACAACAGTTTTTACAATTACTTTAAGTAGGTCAACCAAAATATAATACAATAATATGTGTGAAATCGACAAATTTGTAATCATCGACTGCCTAAGATTATGTGGCACTCCAGTAATAATTAATGCAAATTATGAGGATTTGATTACAGATGACAGTGTTACTTAATTGTGACTTTATTTTTATTATTAATCAGGTATAATTGATTGAATCTGTGTCACAATTATTGGGTTTATTTTATGAAACATATAGTTTAAATATAAATTTGTAAGTTTTTTTTTGTAAAAGTAGAATTTTACAGTTAAAAAGAATTGATTCGCTTGCCTTCTTAAAAAAACCTTAAAAAAATGTAACATTAACTTTTACTGCACTCATGTAATTTCATATCACTTTTACTTTTACTTTTATTAACAAGTAAGTGCCATTGGTACTAAAGACGTTCGCCAATTTGCTTTATTTTTTGCAAAATCATCAATGGCACTATTCGAAGACTCTACGATGAAGGAAGCTAAAGAAAATGTACAAAAATGGATCCGAAGATGCACGGAAAGGGCAAAATCCGTAAATAAAAAATTAACCCATGTATCTAATTAGTTAAATAAATGCAAGGTTTATAAGTAATTCAAATGTTTATTTCATAAAACTAAGTTCTCCGTACCTGTAACTTACAAAACTGCTTCAACGTTCAGAATTGTGCAATATATGGACGTAGATCTTTACATGCACTGTGTATGTACGATGTTGCACATACAGATTCAACTACTTGAACCATGGTGGTATATACCATAGCATGTAATTTATACGTAGGGTGCTGTAGGTACTGTGTACGTTCAGTAATGTGCGAGATATTGACATACTTAGTGTACGTATCTTGCACATACAATACTGTATGCACTTACTACATACAAGGTTGTGAAAAACTAACGTACTGTGTACGTACTTTGTCAGTAACTGTACGTACACTGTACATACTTAGATCCAGCCCAATACGTCCTTTGTAAGTACACCCGATGTCAATGAAAAAGCCCACCCCCCGACGCGATCTAACGTAGAAATGTTGGACTCCCTTTAAATGTTAGCAATAACCAAGAACGTATTGTAATAGCCAGGTAAATTTTCCATTATATTACGGGCCAAACAACCAGTGCGTTAATGAAAGAATTCTTATAAAGTACGTAATGCCTGATTTGAAAATGACTTGAAAATCTGTTATATAAAAAGGAGAATTATATTTTTAATTTTTTTAATGAATTTGAATATTTGTGTATTTATAAAACCAAACAAATGATCATATTTTTATTGTATTATAATGGAATAAGATAATAAATTTAAATGTCATTATGGTTTACGTTAAGGAATTTAAAACAGCTCCAAGTCAGTTGTTTTCTGCAGATACAGGAATTGATAATGAGAGTAATATATTTTTAAAGTGAATTAACTTCAATGAAATTGTTGCACAAAAACGATAAATAATATAATCTACGATATAATTAGACTGATTAGAAGAAATACAAGCAACAATGCAATTACAAATGGTTTTGATTTCATTATTTCCCTTATAACACGGTGCTTGTTTTTTCCATTTTAATTCAAAACACTACTAGCAAAAGAGGAATATTTATGAAATCGTATTATCAAGGATGTAATTGGAATTAAAAAGCGTCCTAATTGATAAAATAAAAGCACGTTATTTGGCATATAATTTCCCATTAATTGTGATTTAAATATAAAAAATCCTTTAACTATATAGATCATTGATAGGTACTGCTAAAAATCGAATTAATATAAAAGTCGCATTTTTTCGTTTTCTTTTTCCAAACTCAAAAATGGAAATTAATCATAATTTAATAATTAATACAAAATCCTTCATTTTCAATACAAGCCTACATTCTTCGACGCATGCTGCCCGTTAAAATTTGGCAAAGGAGAACGAAAACTTAACCCAAATCTTACGAACATGTAACATTAAAGCATCAACAGTCCTTTCGCGAACATCATTGTAGTTGTGATCGTTCCAATTCCTTACCGTATCGGCCCAAAGGTTCTCGATTGGATTTAAATCTGGAGATTTACAAGGCCAACCCAGCAATTCTATATTTACGGCATTATCTGCGAACAAATCCATAACCCGCCGTGCAGTATAGAAACTGCAATTGTCTTGGACAAAAGTGGTTGGTCCTTCACGTTCTTCTTTCGGGTATCAAATATTAATTGATGGTGAAAGTACATCTTCCAATACTTCTATATATCGTATGCAGTTAAACGCTGGCGGAGATACTTGCACCAATTCTCCAGGTCCAGCGCTGTTCATCCATCCCCATATACCTGTGGACACACGCCCGCTTGTTGCTAACGGCCTAACGTATCTTTGATTATACCTTTGATTATCGGGGCGCCATAAAGTAACTCGAGCATCTTGCGGTGATGAGAACGTCTTTTCATCAGAGAAAATCACCGTCGACCAATCTATGTCCAAATTATTATGACAGAAATGCTCTGAAGAAAGCACAATCTCCTAGCGGGTTTTCTTGAATGAATTCCATTTTCATGTAAACGTTTCGATATTGTCTTTTCACTGCAATGGATTTTCAATCGCTCCTTAACTTGAACGCAGTTAGTGAAAGATGCATAATTTGTTAAGTTTACTATTCCTTGATCCTGTTGTATGGTGGTCACACGTGCCCTTCCAGGACGGTGAGTCAACAGTGATCTTTCTCCGCCTTCTTCATCTCGATCTCGCTATCTTCTTACTTGTCTTCTCTAAAATTACAAATAAATCTAGTCTTATACAGATCCAGTTAAAGAACGTACAAAAAATGCAAGCAAAAATAATATGATATGTAGTATACGTTCGTAACAAAATTATTTACAAATAGGTTATATGGACGGGACACTTCGCTTATTGAAAGTCCACTATTCAATAAACAAAGAATATTTCCCCTTTGCTGTAACGAGCTATCCGTTTGCCTTAAGCGACGGGGTATTTTATCTTTTTAATAGCTTCACGATATAGTTACGACAAAGTCAAGACGGGTTATCACTGAATATTTAATAATATTCCTATTTATTTTAAATTATATTGTTACTTGTAGTAATTACATGTAATTACTTTAATTTTATTCCAAATTAATTGATTTCCGGGTTAACCACTTATAGGAAATTTAATCCCAAAACTTTTACAAAAAAACAAATTTTTTTGTATTGTAATTTCACGAATCCTTTTCAATTTATTGGCTCTATATCGCGTCCTGAGGTGGTTTAGAACTGCTTTGTGTAACAAAACAATAGAAAATCTACCTGACCAGTTTTGCATTTAAGGGGATGTACAAAATTTGTGTGCATCTTTAAAACTACTTCGGGGATGTTCTTTTTCATTGACACCGGTTGTACATAGTATGTACTTGTGCCATATGGTACTGCATACACAGAATAAAGTAAAAGGTATCATATGCCAAGCATAAGTGGAGAACCGAACTGGAAAGACCAAAGCTTCATTACAAACATAATAAATTACTTAAAAGCAACAGAGTTATTTATGAAGATCTAAATATTGTCTTGGGATTATTAAGTCTACTAACCAAGCCGTTGATGCCTTCACAAAAAGAATAATAAACTTATTGTCCAACAGAATAAAGCAAATTTCAATTACTTGAACTAAATACATATTCCATACTGTATTACATGCACCATTCTTTTTATCTTTATGTATCGATAAAAGTAAAAAGTATAAAAAAATAAATGCATTAATATACTACTAGTACTATAATTACAACAAATCAACATACTTTTTTTGCAATTAATAATAAAATCTTTTAGACATGTTTATGATGTTGAAACAAATCTTTGAAATATGACAATTGAAAACGCAAATATAAGCCTGCTATTAATATAACAGTTTGATAAACGTATAAAGCCAACTACGGAATATAAATTTATTAAACAATAACTAGATCCTTAATAAATTAAATATTGTTAAACTGCCTTGAAGATGACAAATTAGAACGCCCTCTAACAGTTGAAGGCTAACAATGAAAATTGTCGTAACCGAAGCGCAAATTTAACAAAACTTAATCAAACAATGATTAAGTTGTGAAAAACTAATTTGTTTCAACCCCTTAAACATTTCTAAAAGATTTTATTACTACTGAGGACGACAACAGTAAGTATTATGGAAACGTTTAGAGTTGTATAAACATAAATACAGAAGTACACCATTAAAAAGCCCAAACAGCTATGTATTTTAAATATATAATAGCGGTTTGTAACATCAAAGGAATTTTCGTGTGCCCTTAATTCTAAAGGTTATTTTAATGGAGTTTCTTATGCATAACGCCTTCATTACATTTTCAACAAAATGTTACTTATCGTTTAATATAATGAAACGGCTCTGAAATAATTGTGCTTATTTCATTTTAACAACTACATGTTTAATGGATGATGGCGGAATACCCTATTTTTCCACATAACAGCACTCTCAACAGCATTTTCATATATGTTACGACAAAAGATCGTTCGCTTTTATTTTGAAGTTATGGATAATGGAACGTGTTTTGTCAAAATGTGTACAATTGTTACG
This sequence comes from Vesta saturnalis, assembly GCA_036346205.1. Taxonomy (NCBI): domain Eukaryota; kingdom Metazoa; phylum Arthropoda; class Insecta; order Coleoptera; family Lampyridae; genus Vesta; species Vesta saturnalis. The sequence goes on from JARFJB010001062.1 coordinate 3,247,037, forward strand.
AAAATAGCGATTGTGATTTTATATATGTGTGGTTGATATTAAAAAATTTAATGTGTCGTAGTTTGGTATTAAAGTACTCAAAGTGGCGTAAGATAATATTACTCTGAATATTTTCATCGTTTGAATATATTTAAATATAGCAGAATGTAAAAGGACTAACGAAAAATGTTTAATTAGTATACCATATTTACGAGAGAATAATTTATTCTTCATAATAAGTGCTTAAATGTGGGTTTTTTATGGGCTGACAGCCAACTTGAGATAAAATACAGTGTTTACACTTCTCATCTTCAACAGTGTGGAATGAAACGCTGTATTTATTTACAAATTATGAATTTTATTATTCCCACTGGTATTCAAAACTATGTTTAATTAAAAAATTTATTTATTTAAATTAAAACATCACATATTTTGTTATTTTTGACGATTAATTAACTAATTTACAGTTTAGGATTTCTTGAAACATTGATAGAAACATGTAATTGACTGATGAAGTCGTATAAATGAACTTTTACTTCACTTTTATAGCATTTATTCCTTGAATTTTTCAACAAATGCATCTTCATTTAAATGGATTCTGTGTTTAATTAATGGTTATCATATCTGATTAGGTATTTATTGAGGTACGATTCCTTGAACCTTTAAAGAAGTCTAATCCATATGCTAACTTAAAAAATGATTAACCAAATACCCTTTTACTTCACCATAGATAAGGGTTCATAAATATATATGTAATCTAGACAGGATTAGTAAAATTGATTCAATCCTAATGGAGAATCTTTAATTTACTAAAAGGTTTCAGTATGATAAGTGAATCAATGAGTAACACTGTGGGCCAGAATACATTTAAGCTAATCATATCTCAAATTTAATCTTAAAACAAATTTTGTTATAAATGAGCTAGCTATTAAATAATAATACATGAAAATCCGATCATCTTGACGGACTTAATTTTAGCCATTTGTATAATGTTCCCCTTTATGAGGGCGGTTTAACTTAAATATTAATAGTGCTTACCCTAGTAATTACCCCATTGAGATTTAGCATAAAGTACTTATATACATTTAATATAACTCCCAGTAATTTGTGCTTAGTACATCACGTTGAACCTCTCAACAAATTATTAAACAGTATGAATACTTGAAACTTTTGAAAATATGAGCACGTGCTAAGTTTCTTTGCTAATAAAATTAAAATTTTTACCTGATTTATGTACTATAACCATTAATATGTGTATGAATGAATTTTTTAGTGCACGAAAGAATTACGTTTCCGCTATTAAAGCAAGTAAATGTTTTGCCAAGCGACCTTCATCTTCCCGAAAGAGCTGTAATGACTCGAGAAATGTTAACCACTACGCGTGATTACCGATTTATGGGCGTTTATACCTATTAGAGCTCAATAAAGTCACAGTATTATAACACACGGACTATCAGGTCTAAAATAACGCCTTTCACAATTACACCAGACATTTCGTTTTGGAAACACCGATTTACCCTACTTACACTTTCGCCAATACAATTTTCACGTTGCAAAGGAGGAGTGTGTACTAATCTCAAGAACAACATCGCTAGCAAGAGGTTTTCTTTTTAGACAAAAAAAATCGACGCGACTTGAATCAAATATAAATATTCTGGAAAGTTGATTATTTTCGATATCAATTTCCATCTTGCGAAATTTCAATTCCGGGAGATTTCAATGCTGATAACCCTAAATTGGCTTCAATTTTCATCTACTACTAATCCAGGTTGGTCATATGCAGAAACATTTGCTATTTCATGTAGTCTTATACATATGGTTTTCGAATCCACTAGAATCCCTGATAACTCTAACTATATTTTACGATTTCTCATTTCTCATGGCTTGAGTATTGTTTTAAGTTAGCCATACTTAACCTGCGGGCCGCCGAACTTTATTATTCGGCACGGTAAATAAACAAAATTTATCAACACATAGGCGTAAAATTTTCAAAAGTTCGCGGCAAAAAATCTAACGACTGATTGGTAAGGTGAGCGAGACGTATACAGCCATTTTTACGATGCGTGAAGCGAACCTATCGCGGGAATTTTATCTGTCGTCTCGCTCCGGCCAAGCGGATATTAAACTTAGTCAGAAGTCTCAGAACGTACTTTAACGTGTTCGTTTTTGGTGTCGGGCGAATGACATGATATATTGTAACGATTTTTGGAAGATTAGAATGATAGATATCAAATAAAAGTATAAGTGACTGTTTATGTAAAAAACTGTAATTTATTATTCACCATGTCGGAATATCTTCCAAATACAAACGAAAAATTTCCGAAGAAAACAGATTGTTTCAAGATAATTGGGAAGTAGACTATTTTGTAGTTTCAAATAAACATGGCGCAACAACTTGTTTAATTTTCCGTGAAAGTGTTATATTAAAAAAATATAATATTGCTCGTCATTTCAATACTAAACACCAATCGTTTAATGACACTTTTCCTTCGAAATCTCTCATAAGACGTGAAAAATTGACCGTTTTTAAAAGGTCTTTGCTACAACAACAAAATATTATGTCGGTAGTGATGTCACAAGATGCAACGATAAGAAAGGCGTCGTATGAAATTTCTTATGTACTCGGTAAACATCTGAAACCGTTCAGTGATGTAGAAATTGTAATGTAGTGTTTTATAAATGCTTCTAATGTACTGTTTGATAAATTCGGTAACAACAAAAGTCAAATAGTTTCGGAAATTAAACAAAATCCAGCTCTCAGATTGAACCTGTGTTAGACGTATTGAAGATTTTTTAAAACTTCTTCCATTGAAAGCCCTAACTAGAGGCAAAGATTATCTCGATGTTATTTGCGATTGCTTAGAACAAAAAATATCGATATAAAAAAATTAGTTGGAGTGTGCACCGATGGCTGTCCTTCAATGACTGAATCTCAAAATGATTTTATTTCTCTACTAAAACAGTAATATAATTTAACAAATCGAATAACATTTCATTGTATTATTCACTAAGAAAACTTGCCTGCTCGTATTATTAGTCCTAAAATACATACTACGATGAAAACTGTCATAAGTATAGTGAATTGTAGCACAAGAACTAAACCACAAAAAGTTTTAAAATCTTTTGGAGGAAGTGGGTAGTTAATACAGTGATGTTCTTTTGCATATTCACTGCGTTGGCTTAGAAAAGGCAAGGCTATGGAAAGGTTTTATTTTTTGGGGCAAGAAATTATGTTATTTTTACAACAAAACAATAAAATTTACAGTGAGCTGCAAAATGATGGATGGTGGTGTATTTTGGCTTTTCTTTGCGACATTACAGAGAGGTTCAAAAGCCTCAATAGTGGTTTACAGGACGAGAATAAAATAATTTCATAGGTGGAAAATAAAATATTTGCTTTCGAAGAAAAACTAAACATTTATAAGCAAAAAATCCAAATGCTACACAATTTTCCAGGCATGACTAAAGCCCCACAGGACGGTATTAATATTACCTCAGATAGCTATTCAAATTATTTAGCTGCACTATCTGAAGAATTTAAAAGTAGATTTAGTGATTTAATGAAAATCAAGAATATGTTATTGCTTATAGAAAATCCTTGGCACGAGGAACCGGCAATAATATCAGAACTGGCTGGCTTATTGGGATGCAATTAAGCAGATCTATTTGATGAGTTTATCGACTTTAAGAACAATACGCATCTGGATGTTATCTTTAAAGTAAAGAGGACAGAGGAAACATTACGCCGAATTTTGTAATACAGTGCATGGTCAATATAAGACTGTACAAAAATGTGCACTAATTTTTCTTACATTATTCCCATTAATGTATCTATGTGAATCGTCGTACTCTATTTATAGAAACCGACTTACTGATTCTCACCTGGATAACGTTTTACGAGTAGCATGCAGTAATCTAGACGAGATTATTCAAAACTGTACACAATTTCACCGATCTCATTAATTTTTGTTTAATAAATATACTAAATTCGTATATGTTTATTTTTTTATTATAATCGTTATTTTGTGACTCGCTTGAAATAGCTAGTATAAATATGTGGCCCGAGAAAAAAAGGTTGAGTATGGCTGTTTTAAGTCATGTTCATCTTCGGAAATTGTTCGTTCAGTGTCTGATCATTCTGATGGGCATTAAGTTATACATTTCCAAAAAAACAAAACGAATAGGTCATGCTTGTTCTCAGTCCATATTGGATATAGATTGTACTGAAGAAATGTCCTTGAAAAATAAACCTTATACTAAATGAAAAACCAGTGAAGTGGTCTACTCATGCAGACTACGTTGGTGCTAGAAACGACTGTTAAAGTGTTATCACCAAAGCTAAAAAGTTGTTCAATGAAAATGAAATGAACAATAGACACATGTGGTTTAGGTAATCGTAAATCTTGGCCTATTATATAGCTAAAGCCATAAGGCAAAAGTTTAGTACATCTTCATCTCCCACATGACTTCTTTTTACGGATTTGCAGTAGTTGGTAGCTGATAAAACAATCTTTTTGCAGATTTATTTGCACCAAGCTTCTTTATATGCTATGAAATCAAATCATTATCAATAAAAGCTTTTAGAATAGTTCATCAGCAGACTCCAATAAGGCGACTGACTCAGACAGTATCTACCTCTTCCAAAGAAATGCTCTCCCGAAATAGTATCAGTCCTATCTAAGTGTTAGTCCATCCCTATGTATTCTAAGAAATTTCATTCACCATGGAAGTCAGAAAATGCTAAACTTACTCTCAAAAAAGGCAACAAGACGGAACTCTCTAACTACCGACTAATTGCCTTCACTTACACTTTGTTTGCGAAAAAGCCATCACTCAACCACTACATTTTTTTTAATTCTCACAAACTTTTGAGTGACCACCGATACGGCTAGAAGTGATGTTAAAAAGATCGGAGGAAACAGTTGTAGTTGATTTAAATATTTCAGAAGCATTTCACCAATTTTGGCTTGTGTTCATTTGCCAAACTCATCTCGTTTGGGTTAACTGATATGCTCATAATTGAGTTTCTAGTTTCCTTGATAAATGACGGATACGTGTCGTAGTTGATGGTAACTTTTTAAAAGAAGTTCTAATTAACACGGATGTGTCAAATCATCAGTGATGGCTCCTAAACTTTATCTGCTATTCAAAAATGATCTGATTTTTCCAACAATCGACCCAATCCATTGTTTTGGAGGCCACAGCAATCTTTAGTGCAGTTAATCTCAGTCTACTAATAGTACTAATCCACCTTCTATCTCAAATAAGGACATTAAAGATGAACTACACATTTCAATCTACAGAGTATTAATCTAGTTGAATTTAATGGTAATAACACTTAGAGTTGCCTTGTGTCAGGCAAAAAAGGTCCATCATTTCCTATTGTAAGTACAAAAATATCTTAAGTTTTTGGACTCTATTACTATGTTAGAAATAACTGTACCTATCTTTGATGGCTCTTCTTTGTTTTGGATTTTCGTACACATCTGATAAGGTACATTATCTCCCCCCAACCCATTCTGCTATGCAGGCCTAAATTCAACCTCATGTTGAATATAAGTCTAACTTCTAAATTGGTGCTCTCGCTATTGTTTAAAGAATTTAAAGAAAAGCGAGTACGCTTATACATGATCCCTTCTTAAGTTCTCACACATAGTCGCTTGAGCATAGAAGAATAGTTTTAATTCTTTATTTCATGAAACAATATTAATAATAATAATTATTTTTAATTAGGTAAAGGTATAAATTTATTACTGTTTTTTTTTGTGCATAGCAAGACAGTACTTAGGTTTAACTCATATAAGTGACATAGAAAGAAGAACATTCAGTAATAATGAATATTTTATAAAAAAATTTTGGGAATATGTTTGTTCATGTTAAGATAAAAAACGATAAATTTTTTAGCCATATTACTCTAGCGGTTTTTGCGTTAACCTCTTTCAAAAACATTTACGATCACGTAGCCTTAAAATCGAAGACACCAAAATTTTCGGCAATTAAGCAAATTTGATAGGGGTCGAATTGTGGGCTTATGAGAGGCTGGTTTGTTTATGAGAAATATAGCCGCTAGAACGCAACGCAGTTTAAACACTTTGGCATTCTGTGTTCGGGCATGTAACCAAGAGGGCCGTACAGGAAGAGCGAGGGGTACAGGACGTCCTCGAAAAACCACAGTAGCCGAAGATCGCTGTCTTAGAGTATTGGCTCTATGGGACCGCTTCTCGTCTACACGGGCGATTTCGGACCAGTGGTTTGCAGAATATGGAAGGGCGATTGGAATGCGAACAGTTTATCGCTAGATAAGAACCTTTGGACTCTTTTCATACCGTCCACATTCGGTGCTACCACTGACTGACTGTAGAGAACGGGTAAATGGGGACCAAGAATGGAATTCAATTGTCTTCAGTGATGAGTCCAGACTTTTTTTGGCCATGCATGGCGGTCGTGCACGGGTGAGAAGACGGCGTGGTGAAAGAGAAGAACCCCAAGTTTGTGTGGAAAGGCATGTGCACCACACAGTTGGAGTTATGGTATGGGGGGCTATTGATATTGGAAGTAGGTCACCTTTGGGATTCATTAGAGGTGACATGACCGCTGCTCGCTACATCCAGGAGATCGTAGAATCCCATATTGTACCTTACGTTCAGACCATCCCCAACAGCACAATCCAACAAGATAACGCACTACCTCATGTTGCTAGAGCTTCTTTGGTTAATTTTGAGGCCAATCAAGTTGCTTTGTTGCCTTGGCCATCGAGATCTGCAGATGTTTCACCCATCGAGCACGTCTGGGATATTATGGGGAGAAGATTACTCAATTTACTCCAACCCCCCACAAACTCTAGTGACTCTGCAGCATGAGTTACAAATAGCATGTGATGAGATACCTCAGAATGGAATCGATCACCTCATTAGAAATATGCCCAGACGTGTTATTGAGTGCATAAGGCATCGTAGTGGCGCAACACATTATTAAGTTTTCGTGAAAAAGTTAACAGTTTAATTTTTATCAAATGTATACCAAAAATGGTTCAAATAAATTGATTATTACTGGGTGGTCATCTTTCTATGTCACTTAGTATATATTCAATTTATGTTCAAATATTCTCTTCTCCAATGTTTGTAAAACGATATAAAATTTCAGTCATTTGAATCATAAAGGTATTGTATCTATAACATAATTTGGAAAATAGGTAATTTGGTCATATTTATTATTTATTAAAATGTAATTATCATAATGCGAATTTACTACCGATCTATTTCTATTTAAAATGAATGATTTTGTATAATCATTTTTCATAAAAACGGGTAAGTCTAAATTTTGATCTGGAATTATTAAACGTTTACAAATAAACTTTGTAACATTACATATTACCATTTTGTGTGGTTAGTTACAGTCTATATTTAAATATTACCATTTGCGTGTTTTCTCCAAATGTCTATAAATAATTTTCTGTGGAGTATACAAACCACATTTAGAACATAGTGTGTAAAGATTGATACCACAAAATGTACATGAATTTAATAAACTGTTTAAAGACCTTTCTAGAAATATCATATGTTCTGAGGTTACTAGGTTTACACACACTCTTTGTACAATTATAACTCGTTTTGTCAATCTCACCAAAACAAATTGTCTCCAGAGAAGCTTTGAGCCAACACAGTATAGGAAGTACAACCCAGCAACTAGAGAGGTAATTAGAGCACTTGGATTACGTGGTTTGAATACTGCTTATTGGCACTGGACTAATATAAATGTTGTTAAGTAACAGTAGTAGTGGACTTTTTGAAATAAAACATTGAGAAAGTCTAAAAAGGGAGTAGGGATTAAGAAAAAGAAACTTTTAATTAACCCTATACACCAAAAACAGATACAAATCAGACAGAAAGCTAAGTACCCAGTAAAAGTAACTGGTTTTTTCAGAGAAAAGGAATAAACTTTTAAGTAAAACACCAAGTTTGTTGTTCAGTGTTAAAATAAATGTTAATTTAATTCTTAGTAAATTCCAAGTTAATCTCTGGAATAATAAAAATTTTACATAAGCTTATATAAGAATAAGTATAAGCTATGGCGCTCTTACCACGAATATTAATTTGACATTTATTAAGAAAACGGATTTAAAAAAGGCAGGTAAATAACCAAAAAGGAAAATTTTAGATTTCAGAAAGTAGCTGCATATCATAATAAAGCGCTAATTGTAAAAATATTTAGCAACCGTAGTAATTAAAATTGGAGAAAACGTCAATAGGCACTTCAGCCCAAGTGTGCACGTAATGCTAATGAACTATTAACTCACGTTAATTTAAACAGCAAAAACTGAACTCAGTGTGATTTAAAGATAATAAAACAATAAATACTCGTGGTATACAGCTACTAGCTACATCAAACGAATGAAAATAAATAATTACAGAAAATAATTTAAATCTAATAGAGGGTTTCAGAAATGTGACAGGTTATTTAGTCACCGAAACTAACAGCAGTAATCGATTTAACAATACATACGACACAAATATTTTCTCAAACAGATTTAAGAAAACATGAACATAACGATACCTTTTACATTTATTAGAGATAAATTAAATACAATTACCAAATAAACACGAAGGTAGGTAAGTAAGTTGCGTATATAAATTATAGAAACGTTTAACTAAAGTTTGTAGTGTGATCTACATAAATGTTCACTATTTTAACGGACGCTATTTATCAGTTAAACCAGCCTTGAGTACTAGATAAGCGTTCGATATCACAAATGTAAGCCTGAGACTAAACGGGTACGATTTACATATACCTCGATGAAGATAAACGATCCAAGTCTATACCAACATCTGTAGTTACAGTATGTGATCGTAAGTACCCAGAATTATATCCATATGTGCTCAATTAAAAACTTGTAGATTTTGATTGTAGGAGACGTAAAGCGATTAGTAGAACATGGTATTATGTATTATATATTTATGTGTATTTAATTATAGAAAATCCTAACACAATTAAATATGTAAGATGTATATTTCATGGAATGCATGGAATTATTACTCTCGCATTGAGATAAGCTAAGTTACTTGATGCAGAATGTGTAGACATCCTTTACGCAATTTATATTACATATACATTATTTTATACACATCCCCGTTTAGTTTTGGTTAAAGATACAAAATTATCTAGGTATATATTTTATTCCAATTAAAAACGTGCATTTTTACCGGAAACGCTGTCAAAAGCAAATCATTTTATGTCACTAGCACTGCCAGACGACGTTATTATAGTTTGAATCTTAATTTTCTAAGAACTTTAAGAAATAGAATTAAATAAATAAATTTTAATATAGTAGTAAATATACGCATAACACTGAGGCAAGATTTTCTATTTGAAAACGCTAACAATTTGGTCTTCTTTTGCGAATTAGTCTATGATACTTCCCAAGTTCTAAATTGAAAAATTACCAGATTTTTCTAATTGAATCATGAGGAACTACTATTAATATAGAGTTTGCGGAAGTGTATTTTACGTTAGTTAGGCGTTTTTTTTTTGTTGCACTATAACATAATGCAAATTTCATGAAAGTTTATTTGCGGATAAGTTCCATTGTGATGTTGCCCAAAGTTTACTATACAGAGACATTTTGTTAAATCTGAACATAGACCATGTTCAGTTTTAAAACGACAGTGTCAACGTAATGCTAAAATTCAACCATCATGGCAATTTGATTCTTTCAATAATTAAAAAGTTTAATAGGAAATGATGTGTCGTGACGAATCATTACAAAAGAACGGGGAGATGCCACGTTATTACTGATCAAATGTATTTTACAATTCTTGTAATCTAAAATAATGTGTGTAACGTGTATGAATTTTAAAATAATAATAAAGTAAGTTATCCAAAAAATACTAACCTTACACCACTTACAATTGTGCCTTTGGCTCATCCGTAGATTAATAGGGTTGGTTCACTAAAATGATTTGCTTAATTACCACTTACCATTAATAATAAAGAATGTAAAAAAATGAAGTTATCTCGGGCGCCAAATTGTCTTTTTTTAAATTATCGGGACAATTAAACCGACTTGACAAAAATGTAAAAAATAACAATATACAGACTGTGTTTATTGAATTAAATGTAATGATGAAATAATGAAGGTCTTAAAATTATTCTTAAAGTACTAAATAAAACACTACGTAAATACCTTATAAATTTTTGTACACAAACTTTTCTTTTTGACAACCACTGGTATCTAAATATGAATACGGGGAGGTTAACAGTATTAAGTCATTCTTGCGTCATCATGGTGCAATCTTGACATACTGTTATCAGCCACATCCCAAATTGAATTTATCTTTATAAAATCCGAATTTCTTCTTAAAATTTTTAAATCCACTTCTTATTGCATTAATTGGAAGTATCCATTCACAAAAAAAATTGCAATTATAAAACGAAAAATGTACGCAACAATAAATTCAAATGCGTACTCAAGATGCAATTACGTTGCAAATTGAAGTAATGATATACGTGTAATTAAAGTAAAAACGTTATTAAAACGTAAAGGAAAAAAAAAACGTAAGGAAAACCAAAGAAAAACGCCTAAAAAGAACAAAATGCTATAAATTTTAAGTAAATGTATTAAAAATATCTCTTACCACCAAATTGATGGCGTTTTTCACATAAATTTAAATAAGATCAAAAAGAAGCAACTTCATGCTTCGACATTAAACAGGAAGTGAAAATGGAGGATTTCGAAGTCGATGATGAGGTCATGTGTACAAGATATCAGCAGATTAACTTAACGCAGACGCATTGCTTAAAGAATTAAGTCTCGATGCATTGCGCAACTCAATGACTAGAAAACAGTTTATGGGAATATACCTTAAAGAAATATACATATATATATATATATATATATATATATATATATATATATATATATATATATATATATAATATATATATAAAGAGTTAATATATGAAGATATGCAAATTAAGTTGCCTACCTCATACCAATATTTCAATAATTAAAATTATTATATTAAAAGATCTTAAATTGAGCTATATTTTAAACAGCACGAAAAAGAGTTGTTACATTCTTCCCAGATTTTCAGACTCAAAAGTTTAATATGAGTTTAGATTCAAACAGTATAAATTTAGAAACCTTACGGAAGAGGTTCAAAATAGAACATTTGACAACAATAAAGAGCTTTTAGTAAAAAAAAATTAAATAAGAAGTTGTTTCTCGCTTAACCCATTAGCGACCACTGTACTCGCTTGAGTACGCCTTAAACTATATCACTGGGACCATCTATCATTCAGTAGAAAAGCTTTCCAACAGTTTTGTGTCATTAAGAAGACCTTCACAATACCGCCTTTACCCGCAATGTCGGTAAAAGCTGATAGGTAACTTTATATAGAATTCAGAGTTATGCACTACTTGTGTAAATTTGCGCTTTTACGTCGTGTCTCCTGATATCCTCGCATTTTGTAGTTATTTCGTGTAATATATAAATTTCCGTTGGTGATTACCATTTTTTAAATATAAGAAAAAGGTAACTCGCATATATTATTTTCAGTGTTAGTTTACCGAGCTTGCAATATTGTTATAAACACTGCTGTACTCAGTTGAGTACACTGGGCCAGAGTATTTCTGTTTTCAGATTTCTGATAGTGGACTCTGATAGACCAGCAATATCGACCTGTTTTTTATGGCCGTAAGAAATTGCCTAATTGAACTGCAGCAGCTGATTTTACTGCCTCTTGTAGCAGCAATAATATTCACATTGTGCTCCTCCCACCAAATCCTGACCCACTGACAGACGAAGAAGATCTGGATGAAGACGCTGTAGATTCTGCGGACCTACCTCGTGATGTTCCTGGGAATTTGAAAGTTTTCATCCACTCTTCAGACAAAGTAACGGAGATTGGGTCGAGCTCGGAGTCTGAATGGAACGACAGTGACAATGAGACATTGGTTGCTAAAAGAACCAAGTTATTGCCAAAAAAACAAACATCAAAAAATCTCGAAAGAAGGATCTAAATTTCTTTACACCAAACTGGAAAAAAGGCTACAAAAATTATAGCGGTTGGCAGGCGATGTCCAATAATGGTGCTTCTGTAAGAGCTGAACGCGTTATTGAGGAACTAAAAAACCTTAGCCCAAAAGATTTATTTGATAAATTGTTCAACATATTCTAGATCAGACCGTACTTTACGCATAATCATGTATTTTCTCTGACCAATGAAGAACTAAAACACTCTTTTTGACTGGATATCACAGATTGCCTAGAGAGCGTCTGTATTGGTCACTTGATGAGGATCTTCATGTAGATATTCTTTCCAAATGCATGTCTTGGAGCAGGTATTTAGAAATAAAGAAATATTTTCATGTAAATAACAACGCACAAACAAATGATGAAAGAATGTTTAGTCAGGCCACTTATGGATATGCTAAATGTAAACTTTCAACAATGGGGTATTTTCCACAAAACATTGTCAATAGATTGCTTCGTCTATTGACAATATTTTGAGGACACCATTTGGCAAAGCAATTTATTAGAGGTTTTAAAAATTAGTCTCTTTGTAGTTGAAAAGGATATTGCTACGTTATAGATACATACTGTGGAAAAACCAACAATGATGATATTCAACTTCCACTTGGCTCTAAAGTTGTATTGTCTTTATTACAGTGTGTTTCTGTACCCAACGGTCATATCGTCTTTTTTGATAACTATTTTACTAGTATACCCATGCTAAGTAATTCGAGAGTCCAAGGATTTAGGGCAACAGGTACTTTGAGGTAAAATAGAACGGAAAAGTGTTCGTTGCCAACAGACAAGGAAATGGAAAAATTATAGGGAGCATCTTTTGAGAGATTATTTGACGCCAAGCATGAAATTCTTTTGATACGTTGGTGTGACAACAGTGTATGCACGATAGCTACAGACTATGACACTGTGGCACCTAAACAAAAAGTAAGCCGATGGTCCAAGAAGAAAAAAGGAAAGATCGATCTGGAGCAGCCAAATGCATTTAGATCGTTTGATTCAAGCGACCAAGGTGTAAATAATTATTACCGAAATGCAATTAGAGGGAAAAATGGTGTTGGGTACTGGTTACTTCTATGCTAAATGTTGCAACTCATAGAAACTTCATCAGTTGGTTTCTGGAGGCAAGATGCATCTACTTTTATTTACAAGAAATATTACTCAATATTATCTCAGATTTTCAACAAGGAAAAATGAAAAATCGAGAAATAGTGCTAGTGTTCCTCAAGATATAGTTCATGATTCTAGTGGTCATTTTCCCCAAAAGACCCCAAATCGATTTCGTTGTCGTGTATGTCAAACACGCGTAAGATGGCAATGCAAAAAGTATTTTATCACTCTGTGTGTTGAAAGGCAATGTTTTGAAGATTTTCATACAAAGTAGTATATCGTGTGCACAGTGTACTAATCTGAGTACACCTTTCTAACTTTTTTCTCAATTATTTTTTTTGTGTTTTTTTCTTTAATATGTACTTCATGAACGTATTTCAGCTATTTTTTATTAAAAATTTTAGAAGCTTTAAGCTAGTATTACTTTGGGCATTAATTGGTTAATTAAGTTACACGATTAGAGTAAAATTTTATTTCAAAATGAATGAATTCTCGTTCGCATGTTGAACAATAAAGAAAACATGAATAATATGAATAATTAAAACAAATATTCGAAATAACTGTCACGCTGTTCTAAACAATAAGCAAGTCTGTGATGAAATCCTTGCACTGCATTTCGTATAAAGTTTGGATTCAACACTTGGAAAGTACCGACTATTCGTTGTCGTAATTCCTGAATTGTTGTATTTCTACACGATTATAAATTGTATTATGTAGATGTCCCCAGAGAAAGAAATCATTCACGGAAAGGTCTGGTGACTGCGCAGGCCAATGTATACGGCTAAATCTCCCGATTCAACGTTCACCCAACACATGATTATGATTTAAACAGTTGGTAACTGTTCTAGCTGAATGCGCTGAGGTACCATCCATTTGTAGCCCAATATTATCAATATTTAATGTTGTCAATTCAGGAATGAGATTTGAGATTTGAGAAAATTATGGAACAGTTTTCTTTCATCCATTTTAAGAAGAATCAAAAGTTATATTCAACCCACCCGGAAATATTATATTGTTGCGGCGCTTTTAACTAATGCTCATACCCGTTTTAATTGAAGTACATCTACTTGTTTAACACTAGCACCACCCGCTATTGTAAACACCTAAAACTACCGTTGCCGGTCATTTTGATTTCTGGACAAGAATGGTAATTTCTTTATATATTTTACACTTAATTGAGAAAGACACATAAAAAACACCTTTTAGGTAAATATTCATTTTAATTAAATAAAAATCAAATCGATTCTATTACATTTAGAATTCGGTACAGTTTTACATGCTTTATTACGTTCCACAGTTCAAACAAATAACGGTCTTTGTTATACTTCCTCATTTTCCACAAACATATTTGTTACACATGGAACAAACGTCATCAGTTTTATTTTTTGTCGTATTTTTTAATTTGGCACTGATGACGTTTTTTAGGTTTCGTTGTATCAGATGTGCTGTTTCGAATCGAAATACTCTTTTTTTATTTCCTCAGCTAGAGTGATAATAAAGTCTCTTCCTTTTATTTTACTGTCTACGATTTCTTGTAAAATATCCAGGCGTTGATTGTGGCAAGATCTAAAACATTGTAAAACAAATGAATAGACCATCTACGTGAACCAGCTTTCGTCGAATGTTTTCCAGCCATTTGGTCCAACACATCTACCCCAAACTTTGTTTCATTGTAATAGAACACTGTCTAAGGTTTCTTCTTTTTGCCATCATCTATGGCCACAGTTGGATGTACCGTACTTAGCAATATGCCATTTTTGTTAACTTTACCCCGATGAATTAACAAGGTGCTTTTAGCATTCTTCATTACTGTGGTAGAATATAACTCTGCCCTTCTATTCTTGATACAAATTAGTAATTCCCTTCTTGCTCGGTTCATTGTTCCTACTATTATTGTCTTCTTGTTCAGTATTGCAAGAAAAGCGTCAAGTTCTTGAAGAGACAATGACCAGTTTGTATCATCTCCTAGTTGTCGCCTAGTTCAATTTCAGTACATTTCTGAATGTGTTTTATCGTTGTGTTATCAATAAACAATCGAAATGCACTTAGCACTAAGTTAGCAAACACATTTATTTTTGCATAAGGAGTTGGTCCAGGAGTATTTCGCATAACATTTCTTTGAACTATACGGCCAACATAAGGTCCACTTGATTCCACAACTTCCCATGTATCATTAGATTTGGATGATTGTTTACTCCCCACAGGTAAATGCGTGTAATTTTTTCGTTTTGGATGGTGTTCAATGTCATCATTGATTTCATTAGATGTACTAGGATCAGAAGTGACATTATTTACGCTGACATCAGATTGCTCACTTTGTTTACTACTTTTGCCATCAACAGGAACAGCTTCATCACTTTCATAAAGTCATAATACCTTAACACCGTAAGTCCAAGCACAACGTAGAAACAACATTTTAAAGAAGGAACGCGGTCAAATTGAACTCCGTGGCAGTTCTAGTGTTAAATGTAGAGTCCCTTAATTTATATGAATACCTTCAGTAGTGGGTAATAATTTATTGTAACATGTAATAAAGATTTATTATAAGTATTATTGTAAACAAAGGGTGTAATGAAAGCTATGTATTATAAAATTTTACAAAACAAACGGCAGGCCTGTGGTTAACACGAATATAGGAAAAGTAAAAATAGTTACATAAATATATACCTACAATGATATAATCTTTAGGATGTTGTTATCACAGTACAAATCAGTTTTAATAAAATATTACTTCTTTCCATTTCCCAACGTCTTTCCTGTGCCTCTAATTGCAACTTTGCTCTTCCAATTTCCAGTTTAGCGTTTTTAAATTTTCAATTCACTTTTTTTGTTCTCCACCAAGCATAAAAATATGTTATTATCTTTGTTGCTTCTTTTTACATGCAACTTGAGTCAACTGCCAGTTAGTAGATATTGCACATCCATGTGAAACAGGTTTATGTTCTTTTACGAAAATTTACTTAACTGGTGACTTTGTCTGTTGATGTAGGTTCTGTTATGTCACCTTCAATCATTTCCAAATTGTTTTTCTTCCGTACCTCTGTTGTACTTCTCTACCTTCTTTTGGACTTTTTCGTAGTAAGTTATCTGGTTCGGCAAGTTTTTAAGAATGCCCCGATTCTGTTACCTCTTCTTTTATTAAAAATAAAAAAAAAAGGTTTACTCTGGACTGTCCTCTTCATTCTGTATGCTACCTTCTGCTAACACATTAAACAGTTCTTGAATGCGCTTTAGGTGTTCAATCTCTTTTCTTTCTAATAGCATCAGTACAAAATAGGGCAATGGATTTTTCTGGAAAAAAATCTACATTGGTTAAAAACCCTAAGTCTACATAAAACTAGGTTCAAGTATGTATTTTATCACAATGCTTCTTACCTGTATCAACACGACAAGCATCCCTAGCACTAAGGGTAACTTGGAAACGTTGTTTAACATACTTAGCTTTTTTGGGCTTTTAATGGTGCATTTTTGTATTTATGTTAAATTTATGTGTTGTGATAACACACTTACAGTTATCGTCTTCAGTAGTAATAAAATCAATTAGAGTTGTTTAAGATGTTGAAACAAAATCAAATACGATCTGTCGGGTCAATCAGGGTTATTTCTTTGCAATTCTGCATACTAAAACCTGATAAGTATTCACCGTTCACAGTTTTGATGTAAATTAATTGCCACAAAACTATAACAAAATCAAAGAAAATTACACACTTTAGGTTAGGACGCGCACACATAGAAGCAGGTGGTAAGGTAGAATATGCATTCATATTAATATTGGTGTAATTTTAATTTCATTGGTTCCCTTTTTTATAAATATATTGGCCAGAAACCCTTCATACTCTACGGATTTTTATAATACCTATTCTATAACGTAAAATACAACTTCGCAACTCGCTAATTGCCATGAGTAGCGAATTCTTTTTACCAAACAAAAATTCAAATAATATTTGAGAATCGTATTATTATTATACGAAAGCAAAAAGAAAATATTCCATACACTTTGTCATTTAGCTTCAAAACGCACAATGAGAATAATGTCCAAGATATTTCTCTTTTTCTACAGAATTGTACGTAGAAATAATGAATACGTCTTAAAAACGTCTATCGCAAAGTTTTTTAATGTCACTGGCTTGATATGCGTCTAAAAGTAGGCGATAATATAAATTATAAGCAATTTAGACGACTTTGACACTAAGTGAATGAGAATATTGAGCATTTACATAAAAGAACACTTGAATTTGTATCGATTACTTTTTCAAGTTTTTCTAGAGGAGCACTTTTTTATAGAATTTTTATTAATGAAGTAAATTACTTATTTTGGGAATAGCTGTATAATATTTATCGTGTTGGTATTTATTACATATTATCCAATTGGTTGGTCAATTAACGAGCGCCTTAAGTGCAACACGAGTTGCAGTAATCCATCAATGTCGCTTCTAATATGTTTGATTTATGTGTTAGACGTTTTCATGCTTAGAAATATTAAAACAATGAACTTGTGTAAGTACGTAGGCAACGTTCCGTGTTTTTAAGGTAGGTAACTAACATTTTGATTTCACTTTTACTATATTGGTGTAAATTAAAATTATTAAAAACAAACAGAATTTCATAAAGGAGAATTGGTAGTAGATATATGGGGGGTTCTAGACCCAAGGTGTCGTTACGATGAATCGTTGTTTCTACAGTAAGGTGGGTTCTAACCCAGATCATGGTTAATCATCCCTCTGGTGGTGAGAAATCTAAGCTTTTCAAATTTTCAACGTCAAACTTTTGTCGAAGAATTTAAATTTCAAGCTCTTCAATGTCAAAATTTCAAGGTCACAATTTATATTTAAAATTAGAAATTTCAAGGTCATCATATTACAAATCGTAGAAATCTAGAAATAGAATTTTTAAGGTCAAATATTATTGGCCTGTAGGGCAATCATATTACGATTCTTAGAAATATAGGTTCGCTATACCTCTTCTGAAGGATACGTTGTTGTCTATGGTAAAAGTAGGTCAAGGTTAAATAGTTCATATATTCGCTAAGTTAAGATAAGGTCAAATAGTTGCCTAAACTAAAAGTAGGTTAAGGTGAGTATTTGACAAGTTGGAACATGTTTTGATAGGTACTCAAGTCAAGGGCACATTTTTCTTGTATAAACCGCTGCGAGGTGTGTTGATTTCAGTGCGTTAGCAACTTATAATTATTAAACGTGGAATTAGCAGGGTTAAACCAAAACATCTATTGTAAACCCTTTTAAAATGTGTGTGATCTCGAGATATTGAAAAGCATAATGTGATAAATGTGGCCGTAATTAATACTAAGTACGGTGAACGTATATGGATGGAAACGGATGATTTTAAATATGTATTACCTCAGCACTTTTATGAGTGTTTGAAAGAAGAAACTCGGATTGAAGAATTTGAAACGTTACTAAACATGAAGGATGTGTTCATATGTAGTAGGGGTGCAGCCGGAAAAACAACAAACGTAACATTTCGTTTTTAATAATAGTGCTACAACCCCACCATATGTAAATTACACATGCTTTAACTAGAATCATTTCTTAAACAGTGTTCAGTCGTAGTACAATTGCGAGAGTCGTTATCCGATTATAATGCAAGCAGCAATAAAATCATTTCTGGAACGGTCAAATATCAGAAGTTCGCCGTTATATATGGATACCCTATATAGTTGCATGAACAATACGAATAGTAATAATAAACATTGTACTGTTAGTGTGGCAACTGTGATCAAAGTAATAATGCAGTGTTAGACTTGAAGGAATGGAATGAACTTCTATGATTCATATGTAGAATTACAATTTTTCTGATCGCAAGAAATTGAAAACAAAATTGATTGGTTAAATGTAAGCGAAGAAGAAGGTATAAACCGTGATCAACATTATAAATCTCTATCTAACAATCTTATTACAATTGAAAATTGATTAAAGGGTAAGACAGAATTTTGAAAACTGTTATAGTAGAAAACTACAACTGCTGTTCTTGCACATTCAATGCTCATAGTGTAGAAGAACTATTCAATTTAAATGGTATAATAAGCTATACATTGGAATTTCTTGAATCGTACAATCCGGCGTGTTTCTATGAAAAGTTCATGCAATTTGTTGACTACCGTCGTTTTCGCGTGAAAGAATTCCATGGTAGTGATGATGACATTTATAAAGACATTGAAGATGTATATGCTAAGTATAATACTAATTCACATAACATTAATGTAGATATTGTATTATCGTCCTGTTTATCTAATGTATAGCGCTTACTAAATGAATAAATATTGATAACTATGATTTGTTTTTATGATCTCGATTAGGTATAAATACCCTGCTTTATCCATTCAGGTAAACAATGTTAGGTAAGTAGCGAAAGAGTGCAGGTGGTTTAGTCTATACTCTAATCCATGAACTTCTGGTTGAATAGCATTTACCTGGTTGCCAGTATTGTGGTCCTGGTACAAATTTACAGAAATGACTCCCACGCTGTGCAATGAAGAACATACGTTACTTTGCCTTCAGTGATAATCAAGATGTGATTGAGCCTAATTGTGCAAAATCAAACTCTATTTTGATTTTCGATGATATCGCTTGTGAAAAGAAAAATAACATAAGGGCAAATGTTTTTATTGGTAGACATAATGATATTGACTCTTTCTATTTGAGCCAAACTTACAGTAAAATTCCAAAGCAATTAATTCGTGATAATGCAAATCTAATTATATTATTTGAGCAGGATCAATTAAATCTAAAACAAGTGTATGAGGATTACATAAGTCCCAACATAAGCATAAAATTGTTATGGGACATGTATTCAATGTGCTGGGTAGATCGGTTTAGATTCATGGTCATAAACAAGGATGCTGAAGTTAATAATGGTCGTTATAGGAAAGGGTTTGATGAATAATGACCTTAAACTGCTCTCAGCAGTTTAGCAGCTACTGATCCGTTTAGGTATTAACAGCTTCTGTTTACTGTCAACAGCTATTTGTTCAGAGTAAAGCCGGTACCTGTTCAGTGAACCCGTTTTGCTACAATGGACAATAGAAAGATGATATTAAATCAAAAAATTATTCAGGCTCGTAAAACAATATAGCAGAAGTCCATTAGTATTAAAACCGTTCACATTGATAATGAAAGAACAGTTATAAGTACTTATAAGTCCCTAATACAATCTCTAACTGAAATAGTAAATAAAATCGATCCAGATAATTCACAAAACTGCAGACTTCACTTCACCGTCGTTAGGCAATTCAAGAAAGGGTGCTAATAGCGCACTAGCTCAGTTTCCGTCTTTTCAAAAACATTCCTCTCCAGGTCTTCGTATACCATCTTTCCTAGATACATCTGTTGCAGGAGAGATTAATACTGAGGAAGGAGAAGAAGACCCTCTTAGTATCACAGATGATTCTACCACCCGTAATGAACCCATCTCAGAAGAATTTCTCCAGCAGTGCAATGAATTACCTCGTATATACGTTGAACGTATTATGGGGATCTTGAAGGTGCTATTGATCACACTTATGGAGTTCACTACGATACCAAAACAGACAAATGGATAATTGGTAAAATACGCCCATTATAATTAAAGGGAACGATATGATTATTAAAGGCTTTACGTATAAAGGGACTCCAGGTTCATATGATCTGCTTATTATGAATGAACCCAGTTTAAATCTAGTAAATTCAAAATATAGAAAAAAATTGTGAAAGTAAAAGAAAACCGGCATTAATATTTTCCAAGCTACATTTTACATTTGCATGTACACACAATGAATTGTCACCCCATAATAAATTGTATACATACGTTCCAGTAAATTCATATCGTCTAAGATCTTATCTACTTCATTAAAAGTTAATGACTTGCAACTTTTATTAACACCCAATTTCATAAAGCTTTGGATGGTGTTGTCTAATTTAATTGCTTTATCAAATAATATCTTAATAATAACTTCATTTATACACTTTGAATTTGTAGCACACTGTTAAAACACTCATCAGGAATAACAATATGTCGTAATATATTCAGTACAAGTTAATCGCTTTCAGAGGAGCACTTCCCTATCAAAGAACGCTGCAGGTACTTTCTGTAAAGTTGATAACCACTAAACCATAGTCCTTAATGCAACTTGTTTTCAAGACTACTCACAATGATAAAATTGTATTCTGAAACAGAAGAGGAATATGAAATGCTATGTAAAGTTATATCTCCAAGGCCTAGTTTGATTGTAAACGCATCATGTTTCTTTGATATTGCTTTATTACGTTTCCATCAAACAAAACATGTTTATAACCATGTGTTTGTTTGACGATTGCTCAGGACCCTTTGATTTTTTACAACTTTTTCATCAACAGTATAAACATACATTTTTGCACGAATTCTAATATAATTTTACCATGATGTTCATCTTTCATTAAGCCTGGAACTTTCCTACTTACTAATGGAATTCCGAAGATATTGCCAGAACTATAATCGGACGTATTTATCACTGCCTTCTTTAATGCATTCATAGACATCTGGAACTGAAAAGGAGTATATGAGGCTATCACTATCGGTGAACAAGAGATAAGAATTATTAGGAAACTTGGGTAGCGTGCAACCATAATAAAAATTACATAAGAAAGTTTTTGAGACGTCTGAAACATTGAAGTCTGCATATGTAGGTTTATTTAAACATACTTCTAGTTTATCCATTTGAATGATAAGCATATCTTGATAACACAACTATGAAATTTTGGTTTTTAATATGTAAGCACGAGCACCATAGCGACCATACCATTTCATTACTAAACGTATATCCTTATATTTACGTACATGATATGAGATATGAGATATGAGAAAATTTAAGGTAGCTGTTCATAGGCATCTATTGGCAATTCATTATCCCTCTATCCATCCTCCTAAGTGTTCCTGAGTGCTTTAGCACGATAGGCCTTATTTAGCCTGTTCAGGTCCACAATCATAAAAAAAAAAAATTTCCCAAAAACACTATTAATCATTAATTTATAAAAAATTCTATCAAATTCATTTTGAGATTGCTCACGCATGGTGATATTTAAATAGATGTATTTTTTTAACCACGGGGATTGTTTAAAACGTAATATACGGTGTACTTTTTCCAACTTCAATCCATATTTTAAATATACTAGCAAATTTCTGTAATGAATTATGTAATTACGTTTTGGATACAATGTAAGCAATAATTTTTTAATTTTAGAATTTGAATCAGGTACGGATGGAAACCATACGTTCGGGTGCCAATGATAGATAGTCGTGACTCTATGGGATAGTATAAATCACACTGGATGATACAACCAACTTCCTATTCATGAGGATGCCTTATTAAATCCAAAGTTTTAAAATTAACGGCGGCTCTATATGAAGTATTAACATCGTAGTACATTAAATACACACTTTCAGAAGTGGGATCAAATTTTTCACCTATGTACTTACTGTTAGCTTTAGCATACCGATTATAGCATGCGCCTCCAAGTCCTACTTCAATAAACATGAGCATATCAATGTCTGTAAATAGTTTAACTTTACTTGCGTAATTTTAAGCATGGCAACCGTGGGCCGTACAATAGTAAAGGGGATCAAGTTTGTAAGTACTTAAACAAGTTTTACGAAAATCTACAAAAATGTCACCTAAGAGCAGAACATCTGTTTTTAGATACAAATCCGAGTATTCCCTCAACGATTTAATATTAACTTTGTTCCAAACGCTGACCGCATGTGAAAAACACGCATCATTGATTCCTTCATCATTAAGGTGACTCTAAAATACCTACTTCGGAGGCATTTATTCCGAGCATCAATATACTCATAGGGAAATACACCTTTGCGTACTAGTAGAGAAAATTCTTCATCATTACTACAATTAGCTCTGGTAATAATTTTTTTACCATTTAGTTTTTTTACCAAATAGTTTGATAACTTTTCAATACTACTAATAAATCTGAATGAGTCAACAAATCTAAACTTCATTTTAGTACCTTCTATTACTTTCGTGTTTGTTTATAGGCAGCAGTAAAATTGGACCGGGAACAGTAGTCAATTCTCTAATTATGAAAGGTGAATCATAACCTGATAAATTATGAAATACTACAAGCAAAATATGTGTCTACAGTTTAGGTTACAATTTTGATGTGATGCTTCCCGAAATACTCCTGTAAATTGATTATGGTCTCTAACTTTTACATCATAATCAGTAAACGATTATGATGTACTATTCTTTTACTAAAAGATTTGTAAGCTCCCTGTCACTATTTTGTTTTTCATTTAATACAAATGGCAGTATACTTTTTCCTTGAATGCAAAACAAGTTAATGGTTGTTTAATTTTTCAAATTCTTTTATTTCATCTAGTTGAATGGGGAAGTGAATTGAATCATAATTTAAAACATCTCTAAAATCAGTATATCTGCATGATGTTGTACAGGATGTAATGCTTAAACAACGGCCCACAAGAAGCAATACTCATCATCGTTTTTAACATTTACTACAGCATGGTTTAATGCTGTGAAGTAAGAAACTTTAACGTAAGTTGAAAGACCACCTCTAAATGGAGCGTAGCTATTAATATTCACCTCTAAATGTAAAACTTCATGTAATATCCAACAAGAATCCCTTTCGGAAAACTCTATTTTTTTTGTGACTTATAATAAACGTTTTTATTATACCACTCACGTAAATTCATCGCAATGTCAATTTTTTATGGCATAAGTCTTCAACTCAATAACATGATTTTGAGGTTGAATGAAATTGCAGGATAACACAACACTCACCGTTACCATTGATTGTCTTAAAATTAATTTAACCTTTTTTGCAAAACTGTTGTATGCATTTCGTAAAAAAAATAAATCACAATAGATAATTAATTGTATTTTAAAATTCTGCAGCTTTAAATGCTACCATCTCGGGGTATATTTTCTAATCAGAATTTATTATAACGAAAATACTGTTGACTCATGTTCTTCATATTACAGCATATGAATGTATGTGATGACGTAGCGTATAAATGCGATTAGGCTAAAGAAGTAGTACAGTAATTTGTAAAAAAAAATTATTGAAAAGGGTGCGTATACGCACATTTGGCCGCTAATCGGTTAAAACTCTGGTTGCGATGAAGGGTGCACAGGTAGTGCCGTACGTCTCAGTTTTTAATACAAATACCTCGATTTCCTTTAGAGGATTATCTAGCCACAAGATTTTTCATACGGTACACTTTTGTAATTTCCGCCGACAAGACAAATTTATAGGTAAGGAATCTCAAAAGCATTGATGTAAAATAGTCTGGTATTGTTGTGTCAGTCATTAAAACGTCATTCAGGTTCAACCCGTTTGAACTTTCAGTGGGAGCATCAAAAACTATCCGAATTTTCGGCCCTTCTAAAGTTTGTTTAAAAACAGCGTGATGTGGAAGAAAGTACCCTCCTAACTTTTGTGTTATGTGAATCCTTTAAACGTTATGTGATGTAAAGCCTTGTAATCATTTATAAAGTTTACGTATGATTATGTTTATGTTTGTAAGGCGCCAATTCTTGTCTGTCGTTACCTTAATTTAAGTTTTGAAATTTGCATTATTATTGATAAGTATATTTACATTACATTATTATTTTTAAGCATTTCTTTTTTTTTGTTCAATAATTGAATTTTTTATATCCCAATATTTTCTCTTCAGTCTACATAATTACGAACGTCCCTGTGTATATTTTAGACATCCAATTTTAGTTCTATGCGCAACGTGAATTGAACATGCTTACACATTTCGGTTTATTATGCCGTGCATTTAAGACGTTATCCTTTTTAAGTTTTACTTCCATTTTATAAGGTATGTAAAGGCGTTTAATTACATTTTCTATGTATTGTATTTAATAGGGAACAAGGGTAGGAACAAGGAAAGCGTTTATCTTAAGAAAAAGCTTTTATTTTGGTAATGTTACTTATCATTGAGGAGCGTGGGTATGACGTCACGAAGAGTACTTTGTTAAAATGGCGAGATAATGCAATGTCATCTTTATGAACATAAATGGAGATACCTTTGTTAACTTATAGTTAACTTATAGTGCTTAACTATACGTCTCTGTTTCGTTTATTTGTACGTTAATTATAAATGGAAATTACCTTTACATTATCGTATATTTGTTTTGGAATTGTAAATGAAAGTTCTCAAGCTAGAGTTCGTTTAAGACGAGATTAAAATATTTATTTTGTAAGTACTTATCCTTTTAGTGCAGTTAAGTAAATAACAAATCGGTTGGTGTTATTTTCATACGGTTAAAAAAAGGAACAACTGAGTTCTGCTCCTGAAATAAAAACATTTGAGTTCATAACCTATCACAACTGTAATTTGTTGACACGTTTCATTATTGAATACATGTTGAAAAGATTGCATTTTGAATTTTAAGTAAACATAGATTGTAAGCTTATCTACAGTGTTTAATTTAGTAATTTTAAGATTGTAAGGCCGTACGAGAAGTAGCGTTTTAGTTATTTTATTCTGATATTAAGCAGACATTTTGCTTTATTAAATATACATATAAATACAGTTGTTTAGTGCTTATTCAGATTACCTATTATGTTTTGAGATGCAACTTTTCTCAATTTTTGTTGTATTTTAATTATTAAACCTAGAAATTGAGTGGTGCCCAATAAAACGAATGCTAATACTGATTACATCTATGAAAAAATCTCTGCTTTCCTCACACCTGATGAACGAGTTCTCAATTTCAGTAAGTTTTGCAAGTTTGTACCTCACTGAGCTAGACCGTGGTGAAATTCACCTTTGTAATATAACAACCACAACTACTTTTTTTTATTTTTTTATTTGTTATACGTTGTGCTTTTTTTTAAATTCTGAAATCGTTTAAAGGCGTTGCTGTATGTATCACCTAAGTGGTGATTATCTTTGAATGGCAGCGTAAGAATGAATTTACCTGAAACATTGCGTTTAACGGTATTTTTAAAATGATTTGCGCTCGCTTGTTCTTCGGTGGACAATACTGAATCTGAATTTATAATTTCTTCTTCTTACCAGAATAAACTTGTTTGCGATTCCAATTTACTTATTGACAGGTTACAAAACAAATTATTATTAATATAATATAATAATTAAAGTTGGGCTTCCCTAGTTGTACATTCGTTGGTAGATCAATTAGCGTTTTTGGAATACTGGATGACGGTGTGTAGCCAGTGATTTCGGATATTATTAAGCACTGAATTGTTAGCGAAAATTCACTTACCCGCGACTTAGAAATTAAATTGTTACTTTATTAACCCTAACTTGGATTACTGCGGTAGGTAGTAGTACTTCATTATTTGTAGCTGAAGTTAAAGATTGGGAATTATTTGTCATTAACTGATTACTTGAAATATCCGATATATGCGAAGAATCGTGCAACAATTTATGTTTCTGTTGACACTCTTTACACAAAAATTTTGAAAAACCAATTAGATATCTTATGATTACTGCGTAAACAGTTTTAAATTAGTTGCTGCCCTTGATCGTTCAGTGACGGAAAGTTTTAAGAGAGTTGGACATTCATTCATAAAGTGAGCATCCTTACAATACGCGCAGCTGATAGAATATAAAGTACAATTTTTGCTTCCTCTATGTTTATAGGATTTTTTCTCAAATTGATTAAATGGTCTAGAAACAGGCCACGCGTTACTTTGAAAATGTTTGCGATTTGATCTTACGATAGCTGAAACGTTTAAAATACTATTTACGTGTTCCTGGGCAATTAGACGTTTATTTTTTAATATCTTTTTTTTCAACTCTATCGCGATTTGATAATTAGCGTTCGATATAGTTAGTGATTCGATGATTCACAACATGTAGTTTTGCAAGCACTCCCGTAGATAATGACATTTACTGTTTTCGTGCACTAACGCAGTAAAAGAATCGATAAATATAAACCATTCGGTGTATTTTCCGGAAAATCGTGGAAAGGGTATTGGTTTTAGTTTTGTTATGTCCAATGATTCCACAACACTACTTTAATTACTTATTTTGATTGTAGGAAGTTTGGTAAGACAAGATGTAGGATGGCATTGGCACGATGAACAAGAAAACGTATTTAAACAATTGCAACAGTTGATAATAAATAAACCTGTTTTGCAATATTATAACGTCAATAAAACATCAAGAATTTCAGTTGATGCTTCTAAAGACGGTATATCAGCTGTTCTGATGCAAGATGGGTTGCCGTGCACCTATGTAAGGCTGAAGCAATAGTCAATCTTATATCAACAGATCCTGTTTTATCTCAGGTAAAAACATAACTGTCAATAGGAGGGCGAAAGGGTTCACGAGGACCAACAGGCGAACTTAAACATTATTACAGTTTTCAAGAAGATACAAGTGGGTCGAACGGTTTATCGTATAAAAGCAACAGACTAATAGTCCCATACAAACTGAGGAAAGAGGTGCTAGGTCGAATTCAGTTTAGCCACCAAGGGATTGAGAGAACCAAGAGCATTGCTAGGGAGACGTTATATTGGCCGAGTTTAAACAATGAAATAGATAATTTGGTGTCGAGATGTCTTATATGCCAAAGACGTGAAATCAGTCAGCAGCAGGAACCACTTTTACCATACTCGTAACCAAAAAATCCGTGGGAAAAATTAGGCTGTGACTTGTTTGATTTCGATAATAAAAAATATTTGCTAGTGAGAACACGTCAAGTCTAAATATAATAATAATAATAATTAATAATGTTCTTTATTATCCAACAGTACAACCAACTGGACATTAAAATTGACATTAAAATTAGCTTAAATAGCTAATAATAATTAATATCACATGCAGTAGGAATAGTATTCAAGTTTTTGCACATAACTTAAACAAGAGATTTGCAAAGCAAATTTGTGTTAAAAAATGTAATTGTCTGGCGTGTAATATTTGGCACTAGAAAAATTAACTTGCGATTGCAATGCAGTACAATCAACTTAGTTATGCAGTAACTTATATAAAAAAGTGACAGAGATAAAAACTCTACGTTGGGAGAGTGAGTGTAGGCTAAATGTTGTCATCAAAGGTGTTAGATCTGCTCCCTGCTGTAGATATATACCAGTTAATTTGTAACATATATATTTTAAAAATCTACGCTGAACATATTCAATAGTATTTATGTGGTTGTTGCATATTGGGTACCAAATAATCGCACCATATTCAAGCTTAGAGCGAACAAAACTAATATATAAAGTTATTAAGCATTCAATATTAGTAAATTTTTTACAAGTTATAATTATAAACCATTTTTGAGAGTCGATGAACCTAGCCAAGTCGTTAATAAAAATTAAAAACAACAGTGGACCCAGATTGGATCCTTGAGGTATACCAGAGCTGACCGAAATTACATTGAATTGGTGGTTATTAAACTCCACGAACTCATATCTTCCCGACAGGTAGCTTTTAAAGAGTTTAATTACATTTTCACTAAAGCCAAACATTTCTAGCTTTTGTAAGATTATCTGGTGGTTTATTTGGTCGAATTCGTTTTGTATATCTGTATAGATAACGTCTGCTTGTCCGCGATTATGCAGTTCTTCCGCTAGAATGACTAATTAGTGATAGATTCGTAACTGTTCATCGACGCTCTACGAAACCATGCTGATACCGTAAGATATAGTTTTTTAGTTGGGAATAAATCTTAGTACGATAATTTTTTATATTTTTATAATCACCGTTTCTCAATTCAGAACACACTCGAGTCGTCTTCCATATGTCCGGAATTGTGTTTGTTTTTAAAATAAGATTATGAAGAATAGCTAACGGTGTTATGAATATTGATGCATAATCCTTAACAACAAAACTGGGAATTTTGTCACAACCAGATGTCATTTTGTTCTTTAGCTTCTTAATAGCGTATAAGATATCCTGTTCACTAAACTCAGTCACCCATATATGATCACAGTGGTAGTTGCTATAATTGTTATAATTATCAGCAATATTGTCTTGGGATTTAATGTAAACACTTGCAAAGTAATTGCTGAAGATGTTGATAATCTCCCTCGCCGTGTGGTATTCCGTTTTGGCACAGTGCTACACTCACCTCTAATGGTATTTTGTAAACCACTTAGATACGTTTTATAATCATCCCGTGTTAGGCGTTTAGTTACCCTTCTAACTTTAATAAATATTTAATGATAAAATTGAGTTTTCTGCGTTTTGTATTTTTTGTGATAATACTCCTTCTTCTTAAGATTACGAATAATTACTTTAGAATACCAAGTAGGAAACTGATGTTTTTTTACTGCCAGTACTATAAAAGGGTACAGTTTCATTCAATAGTTGGTATATTTTTCTGTAAAAGTTTGTGTAAGCTTACTGTACAGTGAAGGATAATTAGCCTTTTTAAAATTAAATGCTCTATAATTATCATTAGTTTTAAAATTAGCTAATACTTCTTTACGTATGCTGATATCTATATCAAGTGGCGGGTGATGGGCATCAGGTCTCACTAGTAGGAGGGGGTTTACGCGAACATCGAAATTATGATTTGAGTAAACCAAATCTAATAGTATCCTATCTACGTTGAAATTATTATTAAATTGACTGATTTTGCAAAAATTGGAGAGGTTGTCGCGTGCTCTAGTTTTATTATGTTTTACTTGGTGGTCAAAGTTTGGCACATTGGAATCCCCCACGAACACCAAATTATCGGAATGAGAACAAATAAACACTACAATATCTTCCAAAAACTATTCAAATTGATTAACTGTAACAGCAGCAACATTAACTGTTATTACAACAAGAGAGCTTCCCCCTGGCGGTTTGATTTTACAGGTGACAACATCGATGGCATCAATACTGTTAAATTTTAATTTCAAAATAATAGCGAGCAGCAATTAAAACACCACCGCCTACGTTAGCGTTCATATTCTAATAGTTTCTGTCCCTTCGATATACCATGTAGTGATCGGGGAAATGTTCATTACAACTAATATCATCGTTTAGCCAGGTTTCTGATAAACATATTACATCATACTCACCACCCGACACTGCACAGTAGAACTCGTTAGTTTTTTTCGCATGTCTCTAACGTTTTGGTAATATAGCTTTATATAAGTAAATTTATCTAAGTTGGAAGTATCTGGTTGTAGCGTAGACTCTAGTTTTTTATATTACGATCGACACTACTAATTATTTTCTCTACAATCTTCGGAATACCATTGGAGTATTTAATCATAAGAGATTCACCGTTTGCTATCCGAGCGTTCATTGCTTCCTTTAGTTGCTTGTAATACTTAATTTCTATTTTTGTTCGATCATCACTTAACGAAACTCCTTTTATATTCATTATGTCTATTTAATGAGTGTACAATCAATCTTTGCGAGATTTGGTATTCCCAAGATGCTCATTACTGACAATGGCCCACAGTTTTCTTCCAATTTATTTAACACTTTCTTCAACGACTTGGAATTTGAACATTTATCACATAATCCACTTGACCCTCTGTCAAACGGTACGGCTGAGCGCACCATGCAAACTATAAAGAAGTTAATGAAAAAAGGATGACGGCAAAGATATTTATTTAACTTTATTTACAATACAGGAATACTCCTATAAGTTCAGAAACAGACAACAATTGTACAAATTCTATTATGATAAGACAGCAAAACCTTTGCGGGAACTTCCAAAAAACCAAAGTGTTCATGTTTAAATTGGTCAAAGGTGGATACCTGCGAAAGCTTTGAATAAGGTAAGACCATGATCTAATAGATCAGAGCTAATAAAGGTAATAATGCAATAGAGAGGAATCAACGTTATATTTCAGAGGCACCATTTGAATCTAAAGTCTTTCCGGAAACGCAAAAGTCGCCACGTTCAAGTGATGACAGTTTTATTAACGAAAGTAGTGATCATTTGGGAAAAACTAGAACCGGTTGTCATACAAACTAACTCGAGATATACTATAACATTTACTTATTACAGAATACTTGAAAATCTAATGCATAACTAAAGTAGTTGAATTACATAATTTCTCATTGTTTTGGTGAAATTTTAGAACACGAAATTCTATATATAGCTCCCAATCTGGTCATAGGTTATAGGTGGTCGGTGAACAAGTGTAGAAAGTTTCCTTTTGTAGATTACGAGACAACAAATACGTCGAGTTTTCATGAAAGTGATTAAAATAATGTAACACACAGAAATGGCAACGCTGATTAAAAAAAAGGGCGGGGGTAACATTTGGCGGATAACTTTTAAGTGTTAGTTTCACGTCCGTGAAAGAAAGCTTTATCGTTTTGTTTGTCTAAAACTGCAACTCCGTTTTCACTTGATAATTTGGATAGTAAAATACATTCAATTTTTGTTTGTGAAATGAGTTTAACAAAGGTTGTAAAACCGATAAATGCTCTTCCAAACCGGAGATGTCACCGGTTTTAAAAGCATTAACAGCCGGATGTCGCGTAATACTAGCTTTAGTTACTTTTTTTTTATTGCTTGAGATTTGCTAACTCCGCCATTATAATACAAAATTGTCACTGTATTTAGTTTCCACCAAATAATTACATTAAATAATTTATAGAACAACTATGCAAGTTCAATTTGTTGAAACAATTTTTAAATGATGCAGAATATAAATATTAGAAGCTGGTTATAAGGTTATACGTAAAGGAGAAGGAAAATTGCACTGACCTTATTTACTAAATTATTGGAGTTGTGGTAACACGACCTGCTTAACATTCGGAAGGTAATGGGTTCGATTCCCGATACATTCTACCCTGTATGAGGTTTTTTGAGGGGGTTTTCCTCATAGACATGTAGCGGCGTGGTCACGCGTATACGTCCACCATGTGTGGCTATTTAGGCGAATGCTGGAATAGTATTTCCCCCCTCAAAACCTTAACTCCGTTCCTTCAGATCCTATTCTGACCACACCCATCCTTAATCTCACCATGCATATATAGACACAATGTATGTACGTATGCTAGGAATCCATGATTATGACTGAAGGAGCTTGGAAAGCTCAAGCACCCCGTCCTCCCTCTTGGGAAGGGAATGGAATACGTGACCTTATTTCGATGAAAGGTGCGTTGCGATATGTTGATGGTTGCCACGATTATACTTGTGACGGCTTCGTTGTTGGTATAGCTGATTAATAATCCGGCTCGATATGATCAAAATGTTGGCGTGATTAATTGTGAAACTCGAAGATCCAAATCAAAATAACTGAATGCTTATAATATTTTATTTCGGTACAGCTTGTTACCGTACATCTTTGCGATTTGAATGGTTATTCTGTACTGCGCTGACTTCCCCTTTCTAACCAAGCTGGTTGTTACTTAAAAGTACAAAATTAATTATGGAAGACAGTAACAGAAATACGTAGTTCCACCGAAAATCTGGGTAATATTAGTGAAAATAGACGTTTAAAAGTTAACGTCAAAAATGCATTGACATGTGGAGAAAAAATTTTGGACAACCCGGATAATGAGCAGTGTGCCAGGACTAAACTATACGCTTTAAAAAGTAGTGTACTATTATTTAATTATAACTTTTATTTCCTCACGGGCTTATGAAAGTCAGAATTATCTGGATATTTTCGACACCAACGTAGAAAAAGCTGCTTTGCTTCTGACGGTATGTTTCCTATACATTTTTATTTTGTTTTCTTTATAGCTCAACCATCAAGATCATGTAGCAGAGAGTCCAAAGCAAAGAATTTTAATGAACAAATGGATAGTGGTAAGTTGCTATGCTCACCCAAAAAAAAAGGAACAAGAACACTTTCTTTTATTGGAGACCATCTCATTGATCCAGAATATGAAACTGCCATTACCTAAACTTAGCACTACCCTAGCATTTTGTCTACGGCAAATGTAGATGTATAACTTAGGTATCCATTATATCACTACTGGCTGACATTTTCCATTGTTAGCCTTCTCCGTTAGAGGTTGTTCTGATTTGTCATCTTTAAGACAGTTTAACAGTATTTAACTTTTAATGACCTAGTTATTCTTTACTAAAATTTAATTCTATAGTTGGATTTGTACGTTTCTCAAACTGCATTATTAATAGCTGGCTGATGTTTATGTTTTAATTTTTCAACTTTGACAAAATTGTTTACATCTTGAACAATTTTCATAGATTTTACTACTGACGAAGATAACTGTAAGTGATATGGAAACGTTTAGATTGTATAATTTAAAACACACCATTAAAAAACTCCAAAAAAGAAATAAGTATTTTATTATGTGTGATAACGGTGAAAGTTTACATTTTCATGTTTTTAATTTTATGTTTGTATTTCCTGGGGAGGGACGTACTTATGTAGATTCAGATCGCGATTTTGAGCGTATGGAAAATCAGTTACGCTGCCTTGAAAACATACACTTAGCAAATGATTATCGAACTGTAATAAGCTACTCTAGCAAAATTAATCACGTTTCAGATATGCTTCATCACCTTAGACAAACTGACGATCTAGCTACTAAGCAAAATTAAATGAATCATAAAAAGAAGAAACTAAATGAAAACGCTTCATTTAGAAGCGGAATAAAATGGATACGCGTTTGCAAATACGGATCCTACTTGTACAAAGGGAACTTTGATCAGAACACGCCTTTTAAAGAGGTGCATATTATTAGAAACTCACGCCTGCCTCTACGAGGAAACGTTGATATTGTAATAACTAAAATAAATATTAGTCAGTTGTCAGTTGAAAAAATTGCGAATTTAAAAAGCCAAGTGTAGTATGTCAAAGAACCAGTTCATTGGTACACCGTTGTAGCAGAACTTTTAATCCAAGGCCTAATACTTTTTAAATAAAATGGCGTTAAAAAGTTAAAACCTATTAAAATACTTGAACAAATTTTGCAAATTTCACAAAATTGTTTCGACATCTTTAACAATTTTGAAAGATAATATTACTACTAACCAAGGTAACTTAAAGTTTAGTTTGTATAACTTAAACATAGAAATACACCATTAAAAAACCCAAAAAAGATAAGTATTTTAATATAATATTGGTGAAAGTTTACATTTCTTACCTACCTACTTGGAAATTTACGTTATTTTTTTTAATCTTGTAATAACACTCAATCAAGAAACTTTTAGTTTGGATACCATTTCCATTTAAGTTTTGTGTAAAAATACTTGATGAATAAAAAGGCAAGTGCACTTTTTTTTCAAACTTGGGTTTTTTTTGTAAATGTGACTAAATTTTTACTATTAGTAAAGACATAAAATAATTGACCAAGTAAATAAGAAGATGGTTATGGAAAATTAAAATTGGTTTTTATCTTCTTTGTCCACTCGACTTTTGAAGTGTATGAGGTTATTTCTGCCTATCTGACGTTTAGAACATTATCAAAAGCACAAAGTTTAGTGAATTTAATTAGCAGGTTCAATTATTCTTTGGAATTTCTTAGACTTATTTAGTGTCAAAGGCTAATCGGTGTATGTGAGTCATTTCCTAGTTTTATTAAGAAGTTATCTCACATTTAACTGCGACGCCCATTTCTTTAAAGAGGCTGGAAGCAATTTGTTAATTAAAATGCTTGGTTTTTGGGTTTTTTAATTGTGTATTTTTCTATTTATATTTTAAACGTTTCGATAACCATTACAATTATCGTTCGCATTAAATAGAATTTAAGAATTACTTGAGATGTTAAAACAAATTTATAAGATTTGGAAAACATGAACGCTTCTATGTTATTTTCAATTAACACCTATCATTTCTTCTACAGATTTGTTTGTTTCGATAGAAAAAAGCAAAATGTTACAGTCAATATTCCTTCTGAAATAATTCTAAGGATGTCCTCAGAAGGTTTGATGAAGGGCTTCATACTATCTCAAGGTCGTTGTAAGGTAATATCTTGGACCATATCAATTGCATTACGTAAATATCATATTCTAGTTACGTTCATGGCTAGTAAATGGAGAAGTCAACATAAAGTTCATAGAAAAATGCTAAAATATTTTATGAACGTATGTTTGGAGTAATTTGAAGACGCCCACTTAAAGAATATTGTAAAAGCGTACAGGCGACTGTAAAGCTATTACGGTCTAATTATTATTTATAATCCGGCCTTACCTTCCGAACTAATTACATAAAAAATATTTATAGTTTACGTAATTGTTCTCAATGACATATTTATTCTACTACACCCAACTGAAATTAAATAATATTAACTAAAACTATGCGGTTGCGCAACTCCTACGGATTATACACTATGCACTGTTTATTGAAAATGGTATATTTTTTCCTATTCCGCCTGTAACACTGTACACGAGGCTAAATATTCTTGTAGCTCAGTTTATGTGCTAACAGAGACATTTTATTAAAACCCAACACAAAACTATTTAATCAGGTGCATCAGTAGTATTGCAACACTTTGACCAGAGATCCAATTAAAGATAGCAATTCACGATACAGGGTTGATACATACAACAAACAGAATTTGTTACCGGGCTTATTCACACTAGGCGCTGTAACTACTTAACATACTGATTGACGACTAGTCCGAATGGAGAAGGTCGTAAGCGTAGTATTATATAACTGAAATAAATCAAACACTGAGATTATTTTGACGCGCTAGGTATATTCCGTGTTGTGTTGTGCGTATGACTTATTTCTGATATTTTATGAACGTTTGTACGAGACAATTTTGTTTGAATATAACTTGCAAGTTTGGTCTAAACAACTGGAATTTGAAGTAAAGCATTGATAATTACGTAAAACAATATTTGGATGTACCTATAAATGATTGTTTTAGTAAAACCCCTGTTGGGACGACAATGTGTACCACTGTATTTTCAGGAATTAAGTTTTAATTGCTATGAATGGGTAATTTAACGATTTTTTGGTATTACATTAAAGTATCGAGAGAATACGTATGTACATTCTACTTGTATAAATAAGTTGGCATTTTACAATGAAAAATTTTATATGGAATTTAAAGGCAAATAGTGTTCAAATTTACCGAATTCTTGCTGAAAGAGACTTGGTGCTTATGTGAGACTTTCGTAAAAAATTGAGTTTGGTTCTGAATATTGTACTGAATGAATATGAATGTCGAATTTTGACATTTCAGAGAATAATTAAGTTTTTTTTTTAATTTGAAGATGGCGTAGGTGGGCGAATTCTATTTTTCGTTGGTGCCGTTTTGGATATTGTGCTGGAAAGACACGTGGCATAACGATCTGTGCTAACTTCTGCTGCTTCTGTGCTAAAAAAGTTAGTATCGCAATTAAAACATGTTTTGTACTAAAACCCATTGTTGGGGGCAGAATATTAAACCGTATACAATAAGTGAGTTGGAACTACTTATAACACTTTTAAAAAAAATTTAGGTAGTATTTAAACGGATTTGCAATAAACAGCAATCGGTATATTAAGAAAATTATTGTGTATTAAATCCGCGAGATAGTAAGAGACACTTTTAAGAGACAATTTAACAAGAGGATTATTAGTGTGCGCGTGTGTATACTCTCCCAAGTATTAATTAAAGCAACAAAGCTTCCTTAAGCAGGACGAAATAATTTCATAAGGTAAACGACCGAAAGTGGGTCATAATTGACCCATTATATATTAACATAATTTTGATGTAAAATTGGGTTTATTATATGAATTTAATGAAAAGTAATTAAAAAAATATTACTTTATTGCTATTTTGAACAATTCTCGCATATTTTGTGAACTGCTTTTTATCCGTTAACCTTCAGATGCCGGAGGGTCGAGTATCTGCGAAGATGCCGGAGGAGGTACATTTTGTACCCCATCTTTTCTTTCTGATTTATGGCAATCAAAATAATAAAAATGGAACGTATATGTTTAAATATAACTTTAATAGCAAATTCGGTACAAAAATAATCAACATAAAAAATGTTTAACATAAACAAAATATTCCAGGTAAACATAATTAAGAAAAATAAAAGTACACTTTGTTACAAACAAGTTAATTTAAATGTTCTTGATCCAAATCGTGACATTTTGAGCAAAATTTTGTTATCTTAGTTACTTGATGATTAGCACAAACAAAGTTTTTACATCTATCACATTTACTTCTGCTCTTCTTGTCATATTTTCTAGGGCACAGTACACACCTTCCCATGGATTTTTCGTTATTATCGATTCTTTTACTGGGTCCGGGATCTAATGTTTCTGTAAAATCATACATTGCATTTAATATACGTTTGTGAAAAGTTACACCCGATTGCAGTCGTCTTTCAACATAGGGTTTTATGAGTTCCTGTCTCATGTCTAGTAAAAATTCTGTAGCACTTTCACAAAACTGGGGGTTTTTTGTTATCCACAACACAAATGAATTTAGACAAGAAATGTCAATTACATTTTGGAACAAAACAAGTGGCCACCGTTTGATCGACCTCTTTACCGAATATTCGTTTACCATTCTGTCCATGGTGTCAACTGATCCTTTCGTGTCATTGTAATGGAGAATTATTTCTGGCTTATAATCTGTCTCGTCCCCAGTAATTTTGTCATCATGGTGTTCTATTCTGAGAAGAATGACGGCTTTATTTTTAGTGGGAACATAGGAAACTAATGTGTATTTATCTTGAAATGCAAAAACTGAAAACTTCTCGGTTCTTGAAGAATGTGGTAGAAGAACTGGAGGAATATCTCGTTTGTTTTTCCTCATGGTTCCACATAGTGTTAGCTTTTTTTTCAAAAGTTCGTTAGCTAGGGGGAATACTCGTGAAAAAGTTGTCTGTTGTTATTCCATAACCACCTTCAAGACATTCAAATAGATCAAGAACAACTCTTTTGCCCTGGTCTTTTTCAGGTTTATTTCCTTCCTTTCCTCTTATATATTTGTAGGTTTAGAGCATAGGTTGAGTTATTGTCCACAAGAGCCCAAATTTTGATTCCATATTTAGCGGGCTTCGTTTTCATATAGACTCGGAATGGAGACTTCCCTCTAAAAGCTACTATTTGCTCGTCAACAGTAAGATGTGAGTTGGGTAAATAGTGTTCTTTGCAATGCCCTACAAACTTTTCAAGTATATTTCTAAAAGCAGCCAATTTGTCCAATTTTCTGCGATCTACTCGTGTTGTAAGGTCATCAAATCGTATAAAACGTAAAATATTGACAAATCTGTCACGTGCCATTGATGCAGGAAATACGGGCCCACTAAAAAGTG
The DNA here is from genome assembly GCA_036346205.1 of Vesta saturnalis. Taxonomy (NCBI): domain Eukaryota; kingdom Metazoa; phylum Arthropoda; class Insecta; order Coleoptera; family Lampyridae; genus Vesta; species Vesta saturnalis. The sequence continues at coordinate 3,285,269 of JARFJB010001062.1, forward strand.
ATTTTTTTGTCCAAAGGAAGTGAATAGGTTCTCTATTTACCTTTAGCGCCCCAGCTATAATCAAAATACCTAGTGCAGCATATATTTCAATAGAATCTACAGGTTCCCATTGACGTTGTTTGTTTGGGCTCTTATTGTTCCATTCGTCATAAAATATCAGAGCTTTTTGGTTGGTGCACTGAACAATGATTTGAACTATTTCATCGTCAATAAATAATTTGAAGCAGTCCGATAGGGAGGAAACGTTTTCTGACGTGGTAGTAAGTCCTGGTTTTTTTGCTATAATATTTTGTTTTGCTGTTCGTGCACGTCTAGGTGCCTTTCTGTTCCAAACCGATCCATCTTTTGATACATATGCAGGATCACTATTATCAATTACATCATTTTCTTCACCTTCAGTCTAAAAGAAAGATGTAATATGTAAATTTTTCAATAAAGCACGTATCACTTTTTTACATACCTAAAAAAACTCAAGTTCATTGTCTTGAATTTCTACATTATCTTCTAATTCGGAACACTCAGAATCTGTTTCTAAAACGCTCTCCTCCTCATCAGTCTCATCCATCCACTGTAAGGCAGTTTCACGATTTGCTTCTATGGATAAATCCAATTTCCTTACAAAACGCAAGCAACAATCTCTGTATGCATGTAAAATAATACTAACTAAAATTTGTCCGTGTATCGTGTCAGCACGTTTGCAACGATCAACTCGGCTACGAGTCGGCACAAGTCGACACAGAGTTATTTTGTCTGAATAATATTGCCTGCATGGCTTGCAAAACTAATGAACAAATTTACGTCGATGCCGAATGGGGTACATTGTATACCCCAGTTAATTATTTTTAAATTTAGATACAAAAAATTAAGAAAAAACATTGTTTAGTATATTTATTTATTAATGAGGGTCCGGCTAAGGATTACTAGGCAGCATCAAGAAGTTCTAAACAAAATGCCAAAAATATGCAGAAAAAATAGCATATGGGTACATTTGTACCCCCTTCCGGCATCCGAAGGTTAATCTTACAAATAAACCTATGACAATTCATCACTGTAGTTATTGTCATTGCCTAAACATAAACTACATCTACCTCGTTTTTTGTTCTGATCCAATGTTTATCATCCTTTATTGTGCTTTTCCCAAGAGTTTGAATCGCAGCCACCACATCTTGATGATAATTTTTTCGATAGTTATCTATACGTTTTGATCGATTTTCAATGTTTTCTTGAATCAACGCTTTGCCCACATGTTCCAAAAATGTCTTTCTTCTATCCTTTATGTTGTTATTTTTCTGCCATTGTGGAAATTTTGCTTGCCAAATAACAAAAGTGTTATATGCTCTGTCAGGGCAAGCTCCATCTGCGAGTTGATCTTTTACACGTGTACTGTCTTATTATTTTATCCAAAGCATCGACGCCACTTTTTGTTTTGTTATAATACATTAAAATTTCCGGTTTAAAATCCGCTTCAGATGTCATAATGATATGCTCTTTTTTGGTTTTGGCATGTAAGAAACTAATGTCATAGGTTTATGAAATAAAAATTGAGATGAATATAAAGAACGTTTTGATGTATCTATAAGTTATTTCGGAAGATCTTTCAAGTTTTTCCTGATTGTTTCAACAAGGGTAAGCTTATATTTTAGTAAATCCTCTGCCGAAGAAATGTCTGTAAAAAGTTGCCTGTGGTAATATTTCTCCCGGAATTATACCAATACTCAGCAAGTTGCTTTACTACACGCTGTCATCAAAACGAATAAATGGCAAAATGTCTGAAAATCTATTCTGACTCATAGCAGCTTTGTATACTGGTCTAGACAAACCATCCTTTCGATTCCATCAGGAATATTTGTATTCTCTAGATGCGCGAAAACGGCCTGTGAGTAGCAATATTCCAATGAATGCCATTTCTGTTTTGTCTACTTCGTGCCACGTTTTATTGGTACCAGTCGAAATATTGAAATTTCTTGCTTTTAGGTTTGTATACTTTAAAATTATTTCTATAATTTCCCCACAAATAAACATTGGAAATGCATTGCAAGTGGTTTCAATATCGTTGCTTCTTGCAATAAGCCGCCCTCTTACACGAATAATATTGTGACATTGCGTTAAGTATTCAAAACTAAATTATTTTTAAATTCCTCAAGAGGAAAGTACTTTCTCGACATTAAGTCTTAAGGCTTAAAGCTTAAGTGACAAAAGATGAGAAAAGCTTACAGTTTTGAAAGTATATACGTAACGTATATTTATTTTAACGTTAATAATCGAGTTATGATATTTTTGTTGAACCATTTGTTAGTTTTTTGTCTGCGTATCCATCTATACTAAATAATTCGAATACAAAATTTATAAGTGTCTTAATAAAGTTTTATTTTACATAAGTATCCCGTAAGTATTTCTACAGATGTTTTTTAAATTATCATGAAATAGCTACGTATAAACGTTTTTTTATTAGAAATAATTGATAACACTTTTAAGTAAATTGAATGTGTTCATTCCGTTACTCTTTAATCAATTTTCTTTACATATTACTAAACAATACATTTTATGCAAATACAACCATTATGATGAATTACAAGGTTATGTAAAAGCTACAATCGATACCAGTATAATATAACTCAATATAAGAATTTTGCTTTTGAACAATAGTAATTTACATTATTCATTAATACAATAAGTGATGATTTTACGCTTAATAAAATTATAGATTAAAATCGTTATGGCACTACACTTAATTTTTTCTTGTTTCAGTTCTGTTGCTGAAGGAATTCCAGCAGATAATCCACACCTTGTATTGTTGTTTTTCATGTCACAATTGTTTTTGCGTGAACTCACCAAGTGCCATCGTCTTGTTCAAATTATACCTATGGATATGTCCGGCTATTATGGTAAGGAAGTTTAATGTTTTGGGAAGTAACTTTCGTATTTGATAATTGTTACAGTTTTTAGTCATCATCAGGGACTTATGTTGACATTATTTTAAAACAACTGTTAACATGTTTTTAAATTACGGTTTTAAAACGTGAGTTATGTATCCAAGTTAATCGCATTAAAACTATGTTGTCTGTTAAAATCCTGTTATATTCACAAAATTAATGTATCACAGTAATTATTGTTAAAATCATAGAAGTGACTACTGTATAATCAAAGAAACTATTTGATAATTTCAGTTACTATACATGACGTTATGTGTGCAAATGGAGTGTACTCTCTTTTTATTTGGGAAAAGATTATGCAGGTGACTGAACCTGTGTCTCTATATATTGCAATAAAAACAATTTGTTGCCACACTAATTTATAAAAGCTGGGCATAGGGATTGCTAATATACCAATAAAAAGTTTTTTTTAGTAATCATCCCTTATCCGGGCAAGCGAGGTCCATTGGACCCCGAGCTTACTTTAAGTTAAAAACAATTAACTAGTAATTTCCTTAGCATGGCGAGGTTTTCTGCCTTGGTTCTTCCTAAAATAGCACTTAGTTGAGATTATCACAGATATAAAAAACATTCAGCTTGAAAAATATTTGAAATTCCAAAGAAAACTGACGTAACCGGGCAAGGGGGAGGGTTCCAACGGACCCTTTCCTGTTTTTAATATAATTTTTGCGATTGAAACTGAAATACCGATGGAAATTATGTAGCTAATTAATAATCCATTTCGATCACTACCTTTATACTGTCTGAAGGAAAAGGCCACGTACTTTACTCTCTCCCCAAGGGGAGGGGGAGGGTGAACTGCTAGAGATTTCCAAGCTGCTTCAGTCACAATCATGGATTCCCAGCATACATACATACATTACGTATATATGCATGGTGGGATTAAGGATGGGTGTAGCCATGATCGGAAGGAACAGAGTTATGGTTATGAGGGGGAAGGTACTAGTGCAGTATACGCCTGAATAACCGCACATGTTATGGGTACACGTAGTGACCATACCGCTACATGTGTATGAAGAAAACTTCCCGAAAAGATATCATACAAGGTAGACGGTAACGGGAATCGAACCCATTACCTCCCGAATACTAAGCAGGTCGTGTTACCACAGCTCTATATAGTTTTTAGAACATTTGAATCATATTATGTAAATACTGACATTCTAATTGTTAATATCATCATTATATAATAATAGATAATAATTAATAGCATACCATTAAAATTCTTGACATTATTCTGGTTTCGTTAGCTCTAATGACGTCAAAGTAGGCGGCGCCGATTGGTATATAAAATGGAAGAACTTTGTGATTTAGCTAGTTGATATACTGAGAGCCGGTGATTGCACATACCTTATATTTTCTGATGAATTGCTGATATGGCGAAGAACTGGGAGAAGAAGCTCACTGAAGAATTGGTCGAGATTATCCAAAATAGGTTATAAGAACATGATGATATTCCAGACTCCAATGGGGATATCGACTCCAAATTGGATGATAATCAATCAGTGGCAAGCCAAGATGAAGACACTGATCCTGAAATTTAAGAAGGTGAAACAGATTTTTGTTTTCAATGCGATGGTGGTACGGAGTGGAAAATCAACCCTTATCCAACAGGGCGTGCTTGTTCGCGCAAGCTTGTAAAAGAAAAGCTCCACAAAGTGGTTTTGAGACCTGGTAAATTCATTGAAGGCCTTGTGGATGCATTTTTTCCTTTCGCGGACAACAAAATTGTTGAACATATAGCAAATTGTACCAACAAGGAAGTTGTTCGAGTCCTATCTCGTAGACAATGGAATTTCTGCGATAATATTGAGTGGTATGCACTTTTTGTATTATTATTTACTGCTGGTGATTTGAGCAATAACACCAATCGCGATATTTCGTGGAATTCGCTGTGTGAACCTCCAATTTTTTGGGCAATCATAGTTCTGAAACAATTCACGAGTTTACTCAGGTTTCTAAGATTCGATGACAAGCATACTAGATCTGAACGACGTAAATTTGGCGCCTATAGGCGAGATATGGGGTGGTATCAATACAAACTTTAGAAAGTATCGAGGTAGGTGTCCTTTTAGACAGTATGTGCTATCCAAGCCCAATAAATATGGGATGAAGGTAAAGTGGGCACGTATTTTGAAAACATTATCCGCCGGGTGGTATTCTCTACTCTGGAAAGGAAGGGACTTGAGTTGTAAAGGGCCTCGCCAGTCAATTGGTTGAACAATTAGCGCAACCCTCAGGTGTCGTTTTAGACAGTATATGCCTTCAAAGCTTGATAAATATGGGATGAAGGTATGGTGAGCATGTATTCTGGAAACATTGTCCGCTGCGTGGTATTTTTTACACTGGAAAAGAAGGGAATTCAATTGCAAAGGGCATCGCCAGTCAATTAGTGGAACAATTAGTCCAACCGTATTATAGTACCAATCGAAATGTAACCTGTGCTAACTACTTTGCTAGTTTAGATTTGGCTTTCAAATCAGTAAGCAATTAGTTAACAGTAGTGGATACTGTACAAAAGAACAAAACGTTTGTACCTCCTGAATTTTTAGCAAAAATCGTGAGGCAAAGCGTCACTATTTCGTTTCACTAAAAAGCATGATTTCGTATGTTCCAAAAACTACAGCGTAGAATGTGGCGAGGAAGAGCATAAGAAACCTGAAATAATCATGTATTATAACATCGGAGTTGCCACAAAGGATAAAATGGCGCATACGTATGTATCCAAGAGAAAATCTCATCGTTGGCAATTTGCATTTTTTATTAATAGGTTGGATGTTTCTGGGATTGCGGCGTACGTGATTTAGACAGGTTTGTACGCATCGTGGAACCATGTAAAACAAGAAAGTAGAAGATTATTCTATGGCAGAAACCTTGGTCTTACCCCAGAGCAGGGGAAGAAGACCCGTAGGTTTGGGAAAGGTAACAAAGCTATACGTAGATAAGTTTATATCAGGTGAACCACCTGCTAAAAATAAGCAAAACGCTGCTTTATGTGCCCGAGAATTACAGACCGAAATCAGAAACAAACCTGCATTGCGCGCGAATGCAGTGTGTGTAATGAACACTAGAAAAAAATATGTAGCGAGTGTAAAGAATAAAACATTAATCAGTGAATAGCTGTAAAAATCATTCGAACGTACTTTATTTGCAAAATAGATCTCCGTATATACGTACCATTGTAAAAAAAAAAACAAATCAACTCGGTACGTGATCAACTAATCAATACATTCGGAGATAATTCACAAGAGTCCAACCGACCCCGTGTGCTCGGCTGCGTTACAATCTCAGCCTTCCCGGACTACGACTAATTTACATAGACACATAGAAATGGGGTATTAATTGCCAGACGTAGTAAAGTGAAAGTTTTTATACAAGAATAATATGGCATACAGAGACGCTCGGTGTAAAGGAATTTTGGAATAATCACGTGTAGTCGTAATGCTATACTTTGTGGAATTATTAGAAAAATGTTCTTTCTCCCAAACCTAACTAAATAGTACATGTATTAAGATGGAACAGTCAAATCATCAAGTTGTAAGAAATTGCTTTTAGTTGAAGTCGATGGTGTTACACCCATAACACATCTAATAATTTATGTTTGCTTTAATATTTTCTAAATAATAACTTGAGCTTCAAAATGTAATACCATAAAGTGGAATGTATCATTTTTGCATCAAATAACCGTATTATAGGCAACGCTTGAAGCTGATAATTATTAAATATTAGAGACTGAAACAATGCAGATGTATCGACTAAGCATTAATAGGGGTACTATATTTGGGGACTTTCATTTGAATAATTGGGATACATCTAGAAAAGGAGCGGTCCAATTATGGATCCTTGTGGTAAGCCTTGCTTTACAATAGATCGTTAGGAATAAAATGTTTTCATAAGGTTGTTTGCAAAGTCCATTGCACACACTCTTAAGTCTTGAATTTCGCACTATTGCCCCAAAATTGATACTGTTCTAGATCTGTAAAAGCACTTTGTGATTTAGAATTGCATTAAAGGAAACATTTATATTTAATAATTACATCCTAATTTTCTCTATAGTAATATTTGTTATCTTATTAGTTATATTACTAATTAATGAACCATTAAACTTACAAAACAATGATAGCAATATCGAACCATTAAACATTAATATTCAACCATTTCTCTTCTAAAGATTAAGAAACTTTATATTCTATATCCTATAAGAATATTCTCAATTATATTAATAATAGTTAATAATTAATATTAATATAATTAATTAATGATAATTAATTATATTAATAACTTTGTGATTTAGAATATCAAATCAAAATAACAACCATCGGCATAGTTATGATATTCAATTTGACAGAAAATATCGTTTTTTGAGTGGATCATTTAGGCGCGAACCTAAAATAATCAATAACTTTAGAGAGATTGGAGGGAGATAATAACCTATACTTATTTATGTCATAGATACTCCCTATTTTGCGCAGTGTAACATCTGTTGTTTTAGCATTTTTGGATATTCTGCAATTAAAAGACAGCTATTTATTATATTCGTGAGTGGTTCAGCTCAGAAACATCGTGATAGTTTTATTACTTTTGTGGGCATTTTAACGTTCATGCGAAAGACTTAAAGAAATGTATTTTGTTACAATAATTGGTCTTAATGCCGGTATTCAATAGTCGTAACATTTTTTAACTTTTCTATCAAATTTGACTTAACTTCAGCCATTGTTTGTTGAAATACGAAAGGAAGTTTATAAATTTAGAGCATTGCATTGCTATAAAATTGTTGAGAAAGAAGCCAAATCTCTATTCACGATCCAAGTGTATGTGGACGCCCCACAATCACGTTATATATTAAGGTTGTAAAGTATCATCGATGCTTACTTTACTTGTTAACAATACATTTACTGCTGAGCAGGCGCGGCTGGGTAATACTGGGTTTCAATTAATTCAGGTGATAGAAAATTAACTACCAATCAGGAAAGTTGCTTGACCAACTACGTGATGTAATTACCTTTGGGGTGACAATTAAGATAAACTGAATTTTATATCTAAAACATGAAATCTTACATTAACAAATAGTAATAAATACAGTAATTACTTTTATAACGTAAGCTTATAACTAGAGTTTTGTTATAGAAATTAAATATCGCTTTCTGGATATTGGTCAGCTTCCATACACGACTGCTGATTTTTTGTTTATTATGCCTTAACGGCAAGTGTAAGCGTATTTGGGTGTCTATAACTAGTATCACTGGTGGGTATGGGCATAACTACGCGTTGCTTCTAGAGATGATTTGGGGTTGTCGACAGACTAGACGTACTTAGTGTCTCTCCGTGTGCTTCCCTTCGCAGCGCGTCCATCTATGTTTGTGTATTAGTGTAGTTGATATTTAAACAGTTACGTGAGAACGATATCGTACACTACGCGGCCGCTGGTCTAGTGGTGGACGGGATCTGGTCCAGTTAAGCAGAAAAGCTTCTTGCGGCGAGAACCCCAGATGACAAGGACCCTGAGAAAACTCATAACACAGAAAAAGAGAGGTCAATGTATTTTATTCCCTTCCCAAGGAGAATAGCAGGTTGCTTGACCTTTCGAAGCTCCTTCAGACACAGTGATAGATTCTCAACATGCACTCATTAAGTTAGGGTTCTGACGAGAAAGCTACTACACCAGCATTAGATTAAATACCAACACACGATGTGCATATACGCACTTATAATGCAGCTATATGTGTAAGACCAAAAAAACTATGCAGATCAGACCGTAATGGTGATCGAACACTTAATCTCCCGAACGCTGAGTAGGTCATATTATCATTAATCTACCAGCTCGTTATATAGGTATGACACGCTGCTTTATTCATTCTGGATGTAGGCGGGCATATATACTGGTGAGACTTAAATCTTTGTGTCTACCATAAGCTAGGGTTAAAAATGAGGGTCTGACATAAAACGGTTTTGACGGCTTTTATTATAACGGCAGCAGAGGCAAAAGTTGATTATTTGTGAACCATAAATGATATTAACTAAAAAAAATGGTTAATTAATAAATAATCAATCTGTGTGCCCTCCATAATCCTTATAGTTTTTAGTTTAGATTTCTACGAGGTATTCATCAAAACAGTTTAGGCAAAGATGTGAACTCATTGAAGATACCAAAAAAACAGAAAGTGTTTATAGACAACTATTTAATCCTTATGTTTGCGTGGAAACAATGATGTTGAAGGATCGTGGCAAATCTTTTCATGTTAAAGCATTACACATATTTAAATCAACCGTTTAAAAAATATTGCAAAGCAAACTGCACGGGAATCAGGTTACAGTAGAATCAGATCTAAGATTGTTTATTGACTTCCCATACAAAAACTCTTTGGGCATTAAACTTTTGACAATAATTTGGCATCTTTGAAAACAGGAACCGAGTTTTTTTACTAAAATAGTAACTGGGCGATAATACTAGGGTACAGCACTGAGAAACAAATTTAGAATCCATTGAGGATTCTCCGCCTCTAGAATAGACTGGCGCACAATTTTTAGGGGAACAATATGTAATCACGCTCCTTTAGGAAAAAGCACAGGTTATTATCGTTCTATACTCGCCTAATAGGGCTATAATAGCGGGAGTTATCTACGATGATCACAATAATCATAACATTAACCTCTTAGTTTGCATTTCAAAAAAGATTTACATGGTTAGCGTAACTTCTTTGACATGAACTAGCCATCATAATGACTCCAGTGGCTCCACCTTTCTTTCTTTCATTCAACCGTTTCAAAAGTGTTTTGCCGACGATAATCAATTGAAAAAGAAAATTGATATCTATTATAAATGGAAACAGGAATAACCCTTTTGTGACCCGTTGGGATTAAGGAATATTGATCATCGGTGATATATAGTCATTTATTCACCAGGCCACGCAGAAACACACAATTATGTTGAACATGAAGTATTCACTTAAGTATACAAATACCTTTGTGTTTACAGATAGAGCTCTGGTATTATGTTTGTGTGCGTGTGTGCGTGTGTGCGTGTGTGCGTGTGCGCTGTGTGTGTTCTATATATATATATATATATATATATATATATATATATATATATATATATATATATATAAACATTTATACAGTCCTCACACACCGAATTTTACGGTTGGAAAATATGAAATTAATATAGAAAATCAGTAGGTAGGAATTGAATCATTCGATAGTAAAAAAGAATTCTAGGTACATATTTTTGACCAGGTATCTATGGATCCATAATAGTTTGAATGGTGGAAAAATAATAAAATTATTCTCTTAATACAGAATCTGCCAATTGAAAAAGGCAATCAGTAATTACTATGACATACCTGAATCATTAATTTTATCAATAAATTTTAGGCTTCGACCTCTTTAAATCGTTGCAACTTTTTTGTGCTACACTGTATGCTACTTTGGACTAGAAACATTGATTCTCCTATCTTTTCTGCTAAAAATGGTATATATTAGAGAAGTCGCTAGGAGCAACCCTTTCCGAGAGAAACGCATTTAAAGCTCATGATGCATACACATTTTCGAAGGATATTTTTTGACAGGTTTATCAATAGGGAATCTTAATTGTTACTAAGTAACTTACTTGTTTACTTATGTATCTGTCACTTTGCGTTCATTGATAATAAAATTTTAATAAAAAGTCCATAATTAAATACGATAGAATGCTTAGACATAATTCATTTTCAAATTCAGAAATGCGTGATATGATTTGCGTTTTATAAAAATTTGAAAATGTTTTTAAAATATACCAAGAAATTGTTACAAAATATGAATTTACAAGTACTCGTGTAGAACCGTAACAAGAATATTTTAAATATAAACATACAAGGCCGACTTTAGACATTATGAGCGAGAAAAAAATGTTTCAGATTTAAATTAAAGGGGCGATTTTTAGACACTGATAATTGGGTAAATGTTTATGTTTAACTTATAATACTATTTAATGCAATTTTAAATAATCTCTGCGTTAACAATACCAGAACTAGTAGTTGACGAATCCGCGGATAACATTAATGGTAAATATGGCGTTCAAATTAGTGCAAATAGTTTTAAATTTGTAACCTTCAGCAACAAAAATCGTAATCTGTAGTTAGATAGTTTTACATGATATGTACCTACACAGGTGTTTCAATAATATATAATGTTCGTGAATAAGAAATTCTTTATTAAAATTAAGCCAATAGTAACCATTTATGTATTGTCTTGATTGTTAAAGCTAATTGAACATAAATCACACATTACTTTAACCTAAAAGCCAACAATTATTGGGTACATACAATGTTAGTAATTCACGCAAAAATTAATTTTAAGGAAGTACGCTGAATTTTAACATTAAAATTGAAAACTTGACAAATACAATATAAAATGTAGCGTTTACGTGGAACTTATCTCACATGTAACTGAAGATACAAAGTAAGAATTAGTTTAATATTTAATATTGTTTGTTTTTAAAAAAATAATCCTAAAAATCTGATACTAGTATCTTATTTCGTATATACTGACTTTGTCTAAATTATTTCGATTGTATAGTATTTGGGGAATATTTATTTATTCACAAAACTAATATACTGACTTCCATAAAAATTGCAACACCTAGAATTTATTGAACGATTTTATTGAAATTTTCGTCAACGATGTCTTTCATTAGAACAAGCAAACGATTAAAAGTTGAAAACAAAAGAACAAAAACTAAAAATGTTTTTTTCAATAATGAATTGCTCCGCCACGATTTGTAATGCACTCATTTAGATGGCGTGACATGTTATCAATCAAGTGATCTATAGCTGCCTGTGGTATATCAACCCAAGCTTCTTGAATGCATAGCTGGAGATCGTCTAAGTTATCTGGAGGGTGTGTTACATTACCCAGTCGCCTACCGACCTCATCCCATACATGTTCAATGGGCGGCAAATCAGGCGACCGAGTAAGCCATGGGAGGACGGCTATGTTAGCTTCTTCCAAAAAACGTGACAATTGGATTTTCCAGCCCCTGAAGAATAGAAGCGCAACGGGTTCTAGCATATTGGCAATATAACCAGCGGCATTTAAGTTGCCATCAATGAAGACCAAGGGTGAGTTGCTACCGTAACATATTGCACCCCACATCATCACTCCGTGTGTGAGGGCTGTGTTGCGTTCCACAAAAAATGTTGGATTTTTACGTTCTCCCACCTCCATCGTGGGCACATAAGCAAAATCGGGACTCGTCACTAAACACAATTCGATGCCATTCTTGCGCCCAATTCGCTCTTTTGTTGCTCCATTCTAGCCTGCGTAGGCGGTGGAATGGTGTAAGAAGAAGACATAAAAATGGACGATATGAGCGCAGCCCATAAGACCTTATCCGGCGATAAACAGATGACATTGACGTTCTGGGTCCTACACCTCTCATCCAATCATTTGCAATCGATCGAGTTGTTGAAAATCTGTCTCTTGTGGCCAAAAGTCTTAAGCGACGTCTTTCGCGATCTGTAGTCCTGCGGGGACGTCCACATCCAGGGCGACGTTGTTGCACCCCCTTCCTCGGACCATTTGGGCCAACATCTCAATACCGTTGTAACATTTCGGTTTACACGACGAGCAATTTCTTTTAGCGAAAGTCCGGCCTCTCGCATACCAATAATACGGCCACGTTCAAAATCAGTCAATTGGGAAAAATGTTGATGTTGACGTACTCTTGGCATTGTTCCCAAGTTCAGAACGAAATTGTGAACAAACAATTTGCAAAATTGACAGTTAATTCTGATTGGTTTATTACTTCAAATTTATTGTGACTAAGTGCAAAGGAAAAAACAAAAAAAAATACTACTAGCTAGATTTTATTCAAATTTTAATCGTCTGTTTGTTCTAATGAAAGACATCTTGACGAAAATTTCGATAAAATCGTTCAACAAATTCTAGGTGTTGCAATTTTTATGGGAGTCAGTATATTAGTTTTGTGAATAATTAAATATTCCCCCAATCCTATACAAGAGAAGTAATTTAGACAAAGGTCTATTGTTTAATCGTGTTACATATTTTTAAATATCTTTAAATTGATTATGTGGAATTTTCAATATTCTTATATTATTTTTACAATAAGTGGTATCAAACTGATTGGTATCTAAATTTTATTGCATGTCACAATTACAAAAGAATAGTTTAAACTAACAATTAACAATTTACATTTCAATAGTTAAATTTTTGGACATTTCTTTCTTAAAAAAGTTATATTTATTTTTGTGTACTGCATACTGTGGGCGTTTCTGATATACATATATGTACCTTAGGAGACCCTCAGCTGCGCTTCATAATGTTTTTCGGGCTTAAGAGCGTACTGTTAATGTCGTACGGGCTCCACATTACCTTGAATATATATATATATATATATATATATATATATATATATATATATATATATATATATATATATATATATATGTGTGTGTGTGTGTGTGTGTGCGTGCGTGCGTGCTTGCGTGCGTGCCTGCGTGCGAGCGTGCGTGCGTGTTGCTGCGTGCGTGCGTGTGTGTCTACTATGGGGATCTCGGAAACTAGAGCATATATAAGGACGGCTAAATGTGGAAAGATTTGAAGCTTATGAGGCCAGTCCAATACATTTTTTTTCTTTTCGCGGCTTTCTAATGATATACTTATGACATAGTTGCATTGAAAAACTAAAGAGATATGGTCGTTGTTACGGTTAAATTTCAGAACGATTAGTATGGTAGGCCATCGAAGCCGTTGTTGATTGACAAATGCAAATCGTAGTTACCAATATGATGAGCTATGGAAATGAATTTGGTTTGCGTGTACAACTCGTATCACTACGCTTTGGATAATGTTTTCTGAATCATTCGTTGAATTTTTGAAAATGATGGGAAAATCTAATATGTACTGAAAAAATTGGAAAATATTGTTTAGCAACTATAAGTGTTAATGAACAAAATTGGCTATGATACAAGTAAAGAACTGCAAATACTACTCTATGACTAACAACTAAAGCATTACTTCAAGATATTTGTATATATGTTCAAAATGATTACCATTATAATTAAGGCACAAGTTACATCTTTTTAGAACAGACTTTGTGACCTTTCTTAAAGAACGCCCATTAATACTAGTACTAGTATGGCTTCCCTACTGCTTTATATGATCCTTCACATGTTCTTCATAATTAGAAATCCAAAACACACAGATCGGACGACCGAAGTGGCATGCAACTGGTGCATCCCTTCCTATACACAAGTCGAGAAAAGTTGCATCGAAATAATTTCCGCTCCTAATTCATTATAGAGCGGTGCACTATCGTGCTTAAACCACTTCAGCATAATGTGTCTCCTAATCTACCTCACCTATCATATCTTCGAAATCATTTTGTAGCAAATGGTGGTAACACTCAAAAAATCGATCAAAAACGTATGAACCAACAAGTGTTGATCTGACAAACACCACTCCACACATTAAACCCTTTTAATCAGTGGTCTTCTTTGCTCAACGTGATGCAAATTAGAAAATCATGCAATTTATGAACCTACTTTCGTTCGTCCAAGGTACCCTAAACTTGAACTGTGGATAGGCTGTACACTTGTTTCTAAACTACGCACAAAACTCCACACGACGATCATTATCACCTGTATGTAGCGCTTGCGAAGTTAGTAACTTATAGAGGTGTGATATATGCTTTTTTAACACAGTACGTTGTGAAATTCTTACTTTCACACGAATTTCTCGTGTTGAAGTTGACGCATTCTGATTAACAGATGCTAAACGTTTACTTCGGCAGCTTCACTAATGTGCCCTTTTTCATTTCTGGGTTTACAAAGGATCCATAGTATCATAGTTTTTTAAAATATATGTTGAGCAGGCTGACAAAGTAGATGTAAAAATATTGCTGTGCAGCTCCAATTTAATTTTTTTTACACCGAATATAATATGCGTCAAACGGTTTACACAACACGCACGCACGCACGCACGCACGCACGCACGCACGCACGCAAAACCAAAAGGACGCACGCACGCACGCACGACGCACCGCACCACGCACGCACGCACGGCACGCACCCACCACCACCAACCCACCCACCAACCCACCACCACCACCACCACCACCACCACGCCACCACGCACGCACGCACGCACAGCACGCACGCACGCACGCACGCACGCACGCACGCACGCACGCACGCACAGCACACACGACACAAACAACACAACAACACAACACACACAACACACACACAACACAACACAACACAACACAACAACACAACACAACACAGACACAACACAGACACAGACACAGACACAGACACAGACACAGACACAGACACAGACACAGACACAGACACAGACACAGACACAGACACAGACACAGACACAGACACAGACACAGACACAGACACAGACACAGACAACAGACACAGACAAGACACAGACACAGACACAGACACAGACACAGACAGAAACAGACACAGACACAGACACAGACACAGACACCAGACACAGACACAGACACAGAACACAGACACAGACACAGACACAGAACAGACACAGACACAGACAACAAGACACAGACACAGACACAGACACAGACAAGACACAGACACAGACACAGACACAGACACAGACACAGACACAGACACAGACACAGACACAGACAAGACACAGACACAGACAAACACAGACACAGACACAGACACAGACACAGACAACAGACACAGACACAGACACAGACACAGACACAGACACAGACACAGACACAGACACAGACACAGACACAGACACGACACAGAACAAAGACACAGACACAGACACAGACACAGACACAGACACAGACACAGACACAGACACAGACACAGACACAGACACAGACACAGACACAGACACAGACACAGACACAGACACAAACAGACACAGACACAGACACAGACACAGACACAGACACAGACAACACAGACACAGAACAGACACAGACACAGACACGAAAGACACAGACACAACACAACACAGACACAGACACAGACACAGACACAGACACAGACACAGAAACACAGAACACAGACACAGACACAGACACAGCACAGACACGACACAGACACAGACACAGACACAGACACAGACACAGACACAGACACAGAACAGACACAGACAAGACACAGACCGACACAGACACAGGAAAAGAACAGACACAGACACAGAACAGACACAGACACCAGAACAGACACAGACACAACAGACACAACACAGACACAGACACAGACACAGACACAGACACAGACACAGACACAGACACAGACACAGACACAGACACAGACACAGACACAGACACAGACAACACAGACACAGACACAGACAACACAGACACAGACAACACAGACACAGACACAGACACAGACACAGACACAGACACAGACACAGACAGACACAGACACAGACACAGAAACACAGACACAGACACAGACACAGACACAACAGACACAGACACAGACACAGACACAGACACAGACACGACACAGAACAGACACAGAAACACAGACACAGACACAGACACAGACACAACACAACACAGACACAGACACAGACACAGACACAGACACAGACACAGACACAGACACAGACACAGACACAGACACGAAAAGAACAGACACAGACACAGACACAGACACAGACACAGACACAGAACAGACACAGACACAGACACAGACCAAACACAGACACAGACACAGACACAGACACAGACAGACACAAACAGACACAGACAAACAAACAAGACACAGACACAGACACAACCCAACAAACAGACACAGACACAGACACAGACACGAACAGACACAGAACAGACACAGACACAGACACAGACACAGACAAAACAGACAACAAGACACAGACACAGACACAGACAAACACAGAACAGACACAGACACAGACACAGACACAGACACAGCAAACACAGACACAGACACAGACAACCCAAAACACAACAAACAAAGACACAGACACAGACACAGACACAGACACAGACACAGACAAGACACAGACACAACACAACACAGACACAGAACAGCACAGACACAAAAGACACAACACAGACACAGACACAGACACAGACACAACAAGACACAGACACAGCACAGACACAACACAGAAACACAGACACAACAAACAACACAGACAAGACACAACACACACAACACACACAACAAACACAACACACACACACACACACACACACACACACAGAAAAAAAGACACACAAAACAAACACACACACAAATATATATATATACAACACACACAAATATATATATATATATATATATATATATATATATATATATATATATATATAACACACATATATTTAAAAAGGCATATTTTCTAAAACTTTGAAATAAACGTAAATAAAGTCAACGTTTAATGCGTTTTTGTCAAGAGTTTTTAAAAAGAAATTGAAACCAGGCAATCACTTTTAGTTGAGTGGATCGGACTATGTCCACAGTTTTTGCTTTCATAGTGCGACGTTTCGGAAATGGACTGTGCTTTCGTCATCAGGCAAAGCCTGAGAAGAACTCGCAGTATATCAAATATTTCATAACGCTATGTAATTGACCAGGATGGTGGTGAGAAGTAGAGTTCAGCTATCGGTTTGTATGAGTCGGCTTTCGATAAACTTTGTGTGTAAATTTATCATTAGGAATTATTATTAGTTTTATTAAATACATATACCCCATGCTGCTCGGTGACATACCACCTTTACCATGGCCTCCCTAATATTGGTGTTCCAATTTTCTGAGCTTAAGGGCTGGGTCACTTTCTCCTTTATTCCTTATGTACTAACACGCACTTAAGCGTGGCGTTTTAATAAACCCTTAAAATGACGAGTTCTAAAACAGATGCTATACCCCAGGTGAGTAGGGCGGAGAATCTCACATCGATTCGTCGATCCGTCCCAAGGATTTCAACAATTCGTCAATGCCAAAATCAAGACTAAAAGAACAAGATCTGCCAGGATAAAATTCTGCCCCATTCGGATGCCCGGGAGGGGGACTCCGACCTCGGTCATCGAAAGTACCAACATCCTGAATGATTACTGCAACATACGTGGTATCAGGTCAAATGTTAATGCTGTCACCAACACCTTGAACAAGTGCAACCGGACATTCTGTTTCTATCAGAAATACAAGTCTTCCCTGGAAGCACTGATTCGCCTGATCTGCAATTTCCCAGATACAACCTCCACTCTAACTATCGCCTTAAAGGCGGAGTATGTGCGTATACCAAGGACAACGTAGGTTGAAGGGTGTCCACTTTGGAAAACTACAAATTTGACGCGATTTCGTTCAAACATTCTGGGCCCCAATTTGTGAAATTCTAATGTTGTTTGTATAGGTCTCCCAATGATAACAACTTCCAAGATCTTTTTGATTACCTTAGGCTGAAAATAGACTACCTCTTATCACAATTCCCATCTTGCGATATTTCAATTTTGGGAGATTTTAATGCCCACAATTCCAATTGGCTTCATTTTTCATCTACTACTGTTACCGAAAGTTATAGTGCAGAAGCATTTGCTGTATCCTGTGATCTCACACAAATCATTTCCAAACCAACCAGAATCCCTGACAACCCTAACCATACTCCACATCTCCTGGACGTATACCTTAGAACTAACCCTCTTGTGTTTAAAACAAGAGTCCTTTCCCCGCTTAGTCAATCAGACCACTGCCCAATCGAAATAATTTCCTCTATATCCAATCCCACTGTTACTCGAAAAACAGATAGAACTATGTGGTGTTTTAAATCAGCTAACTGGAGCGAACTGCGAGATTTTTTTACAACCTTCCCCTGGCGTGAGTATTGCTTTAAACGGCCCTCCTCTTCAAAAATTGCTCTTTCAATAATTGAAGTTATCCTGATGGGTATGGAGTTATACATCCCCAAAAAACATAATCGTGTAGGTCATGCCCGTTCCCAAACCCTGGTTTAATAGGGGCACTGATGCATTATCGCAAAAGCATAAACTCTATATCAAATAGAAATCAAATAAATCTACCCAAAATCACGCCAACTATATTGCCGCAAGGAATAGTATCATTACCAAGGGCCAAAAGACGTTTGAAGAACGTAAATGCAAAGAATTAATCTCATGTCCTTTGGGTGGTCGTAAATTTTGGTCATTAGCTAAAGCCATCAGTAAAAACTTTAGTACATCTTCCTTTCCTCCCATGATGTCTCCCGACGGAGCTGTAGTAGCCGATCCTGCTGAAAAAGCCAACCTCTTTGTCGATTACTTTGCATCAAATTCACGTCTCAAGGATTCTGGTAAAACTGTGCCGTCGCCCAAATCTACCCCATACGCTATTAAACCAATCCACTTTCGTTACTAGCTCCTGGAATCAATTATCAATAAACTTGACACAAACAAGGCGACTGGCCCTGACGGTATTCTAGCTATCGCCCTTAAAAAATGCTACCCGAGCTAGTACCTGTATTGTCCGAACTCTTTTCGATCTCCATGTCACATGGAGAGTTTCCCTCATTGTGGAAGTTAGCAAATGTCCAGTCTATTCCAAAAAGGGCGACAAAACCGATCCCTCAAGCTATCGACCAATAGCCATCACTTCCATTCTGTCGAAAATCATGGAGAAAGCCATCAACCACCAACTACTTTCGTTCCTCGAGTCTAATAAACTCTTAAACGACCACCAGTATGGGTTCAGACAGAGTCGTTCAACGGGTGATCTTCTTTCATATGTAACCCAACTTTGGAATAACACATTAGAGAGTCCGGTGAAACAAGTAGTAGCTTTAGATATTTCAAAAGCCTTTTGACCAGGTTTGGCACAAGTGCCTGCCAAGCTCACCTTCGGTTATCCGATTCGCTCATCATTGGTATCAGATTTCTTTCATAAGACGTATACGCGTTGTCGTCGATGGCTTCTTTTCGAAAGAAACTACTATTAACGCGGGAGTACCCCAAGGATCAGTGATGGATCCCACACTTTTCCTGCTGTACATAAATGACCTCGTTTCCTCAACAACTAAACTCGATCCATTGCTTTGCGGATGACAGCACTCTACATTGTAGTTGTTTTCAGTTTTACCACAACAATAAGTCTAGACAGGACGTAAAGGTGAAAATGGCAGCCTCAATCAACAGTGACTTAGAACGTGTCCTTGAATGGGGAAGGAATAATCTACTCATGTCCAACGCTGACAAAACGCAGTGTTACCTTGTGTCCGTCAAAAAAACCGATCATTTCCTGCTGTAAATATGAATGGCTTAGAACTCAAGTTTTCAAACCCTATCTCTATGTTAGGGATGTCCGTATCATCGAACCTTTCATGGGTTGACCCTTTTGTCAGCCAGCAAAACAGCTGCCCGTAAACTGGGCTTTCTATACAGATCTAAACAGTACTTCACATCGCACAACTCCTTTTACTGTATAAGGCTCAAATTTGACCTCATCTGGAATACAATTCTCACCTCTGCGTCAGTGCTCCCCAAAACGCCCTTGATGTGGTAAACCGCATTAAAAAAGAGCTATCAGGCTTATAAATGACCCGCCTCTGGCTTCTGACCTACAGCCTCTTGAGTATAGAAGAATAGTTTCGGTTCTTTCCTTGTTCTATCGCTATCACCATGGCAGGCCATCTTCGCTAGGAACACTCGGTTTACCCATTCCCACCATAATTACGCACTCAAAATTCCATCGTGTCACGCTAAACGGGCTCAATCTCCATTTTTCCACACGGCGACCAAATTGTGGAATGTGGAGTTCCTGTTTTCCTCCAAACTTTGACTTAAGTCAATTTAAGCTAGCCATAAACATTTCTCGGCACCCAAACAATATCGCTGAACCCTCCCAGAGTTCATGAGCGCTTTAATACGTTAGGCAAATCTCAGTCTGCTCGGGAATACTATAAGTAAAAAAAAATAATAAACAAAAAAAAATAAAAAGTTTACCTCGAGTAGGGTTGTAACCTACAACATCTACTTTGCTAAAGTAGCGCTCTAACCAACTGAGCTATCGAGATACAAGCCACAATAGGTGTAAATTTTGTCTTTATGTATGAACTGATGTAAATTCTAAATTTAACAAGATTAGAGTTAAATTACTTATATCAATGGAATGTGAGCGTGCAAAAGGATTCACACATGCCAAAGCAGCTTGACTAATGTGAAATTATTATGTAAGTTTTGTTATGAACGAATAAACATGGATATATATATATATATATATATATATATATATATATATTTTCATATATATATATATATATATATATATATATATATATCCATTTGTGCCGTTATGGTGTTGGACTGTAATTAATATTTACATCGTATTTTTACATTTTATCTTAATATTAATATTATTGTATTCTTATTTATATTTGCTTGGTACTATTGCCACTAATTACATTTATTTCATTTCACTACTCCTTAGTTTTCTTTTTCCATATTTTTCTTTATAACTTACTTTTCCATGTTATTTCTTATTCAGCTAGTTCTCGGCTTGATTTGCTTTATTGGCCGTCCTACTTTGTTCTTTCGTTGCGTTCTTGCTTCACACACTTGTTTAGTTATGCTTTCATCTTCTACTATTGCCGAGTTCCTTTTGTCTTCTGTAATGATTCCCTGTATTTTTCTTAGAAATCTCATTTCTGTACCTTTAAACCTTTTATTTTTTTCGTTAAAACCCGGTTCACTTCCAATATTAGGAGGGTCTTATAACTTTTTTTAAATTGGGTTTAATTTTTTGATATGTTTTTTAAGAAAATTTTAAGGTAATGTAGAGTCTTTCCTTACCTATTCTCTGTTAATTCTCTTTCATTTTCCATTACCTATTACAGTTCCAATATTTTAGCTTTTATTTGTTCTACGTTTGTCCTTAATTTTATCTAATGTTTCTTTTTTTTAACAAAATTTCGTCTTTTCTGTATTTATTTCCATATTTATTTGTTTAATTTTTTTGATATTTCTTGAGGTTATCGTTTTCTTGATTCTGCTATTATCACCATATCATCTAAAATTGCCTGGGTTTTGTTTGCATTTTAATTCTGTTTACATGTTCACATTTTTCCTTTTTCATTGATTTATCTTTAAAGACTAAATAGTAAAGGCTTAGACAAAGTTTTAGTCCTTTTGTATTGATACAATCTTCATGATGGATTCTTACTTTATTCAGGTTAAAAATTTTAACTATATTTTTTTTTATCCCTTTCTTTAGGCATTCTTATACATCTTCTCTTTTTACCTCGTCGAAGGCTCTTTTCAAAGCTATGAATGCTATTTGTATATCTTTGCCTAGAATTTTAACATTTATGCTGTAATGTCGTCTTGTCTTATTGCTTTCCCCGCTTTTAGTTTTTCTATGGCTTGGATAACTTCTTTTTCTTTTATTTGTTGTACATTGCTTTGTTGTATATTGCTCCTCTCCTTATCTTATCCTAGTGTTATTTCTTGTTCTTGTTCTTCTGTGCTTGTTTCAGTTAGTTCCTCGAAGTATTGTTCTATTTATAATACATTTTCCATCCGTTAATATATTACGTTCTTTGTCTTTTAAATTAGGGTTTCTCGGCTTTTTCTGTCTTGTTTTTTTTATTTAGAAAATTTTTGGTTTTGTGTATAGTACTCTTCCATTTTTTCACCAAACTATGTCCATGTTTGTTCGTTAGCTTCTTTTGCCGCTTGTTTGACTTATCTAGTACTTATTTTATACTCTTTATAGTCTTCTTCTGTATTCTTAGGTATTTTCATTTTAATTTTGTCTTTTACGCTGTATTTTGGGTAAAAATTTACTTCTTTTGTGGTGAATATTGGTTGTTTTCTTTCCACAGCTTTTTTTGTCAGTATCATATTTCCTTAAAATATTTCCAGTTTTGTTCAACTCCTATTTTTTTAGCTTCCTTTTTTCTTTTTTAATTTTTATGTATATCTTTTGGGTTTCCTTAAGTCTGTAGCTTTAAATTTTTTTTTATTATTTTCCGTCTATTTTGTTTCGTTTTTCTTTTTATTCTTATTCCATTTACAATGGGTCCCCATTTTGCATGTGTTAGTACTTTTATATCCTTCACGACTTTGCTGCTCTACTGAAATATTACGATATTTCTGTTTCGATTTAACCTCTGTTATTCGTGGATTCTTTATGGGGATACTGTTTTTATTTTAGATCATTGTCCACATATGTCTATTAGTCGTATGCCGTTATTGTTTATTGTTGGTTTACCATATGGTTCCAAGTTTTAATTTTATTAAAAAACAAAGTTGTGACATAAATCAAGTTAATTAACTTTTCAAATCTTCTACTGTGTGAACATCGTCTTTTATTTTTGAACATTGTTTCTCCATTATTTAAAAAATTAATTACTCATTAACTTTATTCGACAAACTTCGATTTTACGCTGAGGATATTTCTTAAATAATTTAAACCTTGTCTTAATACACCGAACGATGACAAGGCAAATTTTAACCCAAAAAATTTTTCTTCCTTTCCTAAAATAATGGAACTAGAAAGGCATGTGTTAAAAGTGTCCTTTAAAATTTTAATTATAATACAGTTATAAGGATTTTTTCATCGCATTAAGTTTGTGGAGACCATTTCTTTCGTTTCTTAATAAGTAAAGGTCTTCTCTCAGTTTACTGGATTAAAAACACGATTAACCTGAGGTTAAATTTTTATTTCTTTTAATTAATAAGTACAAGGTCTTCTCATTTTGATTAAAAACCATGATTAACCTGATGAATATGGGATAAATGTCCAGGGGTTATAAAGGCGTTCGTCATGGTGTTAAAAGACCAAGATAAAGTTTATGACATGCTTCGTTTTATTTACATATTTACTGTATATATATATATATATATATATATATATATATATATATATATATATATATATATATATATTTATGTCAAACCCACTGAGGACTATAACTGTATATAAACAGAACTTGGGTCTAAAATGTGAGTACTACTTTTGAATAAGCTGGGTCGCTCAACCAAATAACCATTGGGATAAAGGGTTATAAGTAAATTCGCCACAGTCAATGTTATTTTTATAAGTTGTTGCTCAATTGCAACAGCTGATTTACATTGGATACCAGTGTTTGTTTTTTCTTTACAGTAATAGGTTAATGTATTATATTTTGAATAAATAATGTTACCTTTTGAATAAATTCGGCTGGGTTAGTCAATACTATCAAATGAACTTTCTAAATTAAATTAATGATTTATACTTAGAGTAAGGTTGAAAGGTAGAATTGTATTAATGACGAACTAAGAAATTATTTTACTTGCTTTATTCCATATTCAATTCAGCAATTTTATTTACTTGTTAATGACATATTTGTGTTTAGAAATTGTTATCTACCTTATACAGGGTGGATCTGAAGAAACCTTAACTACATTACAAACTACTTTTGGTTATTTCTTGGGTATTAAATTAATTTGATATAATACATTCGTTATGGTTGAACGTGCTGGGTAAATTTTATTCAATTAGCTGTTAACTGTAATTTTTTGCTCCTGTTAATCTTTCAAAATTTTGTTAAAAACATTTGTTGTATATTGACTTGAAGTTGTGTAAATGAAACCACACGCTGTACAATTGCTTGATGGGTTTAAAACCATGCAATACCGATGGCGTAGGGGAAATTGCAGCGCTTTATTCTCTTGCTAAAGTGGTTTAAACCTTAATGTATAGATAGTTTATGAGACTCTCACAGCATTAATTTGTTATACCTTTAGTCAATTTCGTTTTTTAATCTTTGTGAGTTAGCTACTGCCCTTTACCATATTTTACTCAAATCCACGAAAAATTTGCAGCGGCTTGTTTTATAACTGTTCTTTTTTTTATCAAATTTATTTGTGTTCTTTAATAGGTTAAATAGGTGAGGTACAAATAAATATATTTTTGAATTTAATTTTACAAAAAAAATCTGATGACTTTGATTTAATTTAGTAGGTTACTTTACTTTAGAGGTTGACACATACCAACAATAAAGTTGAGTTTCTGCATTTTTGTATTGGATTCCTTATTCCTCTCTCTAATTGAAATGCCATAATAGTGTTTTCTTGCAGTCGACTAATAGTGACGCATCCTTAGATTTTTAATGCCCTGTTTGACAATACATTAAAACCCGTTTTCTTTCTCTTTCAAGAAATGATCCTTATTACTTTCACTCTTGGCCCTTATTAATAGATAAACGCATCCTTTCCGCCTATCTGAGTTCCGACATTTTTAATCTTTGTTGCCCAACATTACGTAACACAGTTGAACACTTTGTTTTATCAGCATAACACCTAATTTTCACATGATTTAGTATTAAAAATGTAAATTATATTACCTGGTGGGTAGACCACTTTTCATACTTCAATCAATTTAAACGCAGAATTGGGATATTTTTTCAAAAACAACGCATTACCACATTGTGTATTTTTATTATATTATACGTTAGCAAATGTATTTACATTTGTGATTGTGTTACTTCAATTTCTACAGATTTTAACATTTTTTGATGGTTTACTGTTTAAAAATAAGGTTCATGATCTTTTAATTTTAACATTGTTTAACTTTTTCAACACGTCACGAACAAAGCGTCATCTAGTATTCATTTAAAAATTATATAAACATGTTATTCAAGATTATTATTGTTATACCTAGACATTTGATAAATTACTTGCCTGAAACCACTCATCATTATTCCGATTCTTATTATTGTTATACCCAGACTATTTCGATCACCCAATTATGTCCTGCCTAACCATAATTATTCCTATTCTTATTATTATTACTTACCCAGACTATCCATTGATCACCCAATTATTATCCTGCCTGAAATAATTCAGTAATATTCCTGCCTGTTCTTACAATCATTCCTGCATTCATTTTATCCCGTCAACCTGAAATCACAATATTCCTGCTTGTTCACAAATTCATCATCATTTAGTTCCTATCAATAACCTGAAAACCATCCTTTATTTCACCTGACCCACCTAGATTATACGATCCTGAACATCCAGCCAGACAATCCTTTAAAAGCCTTATCTACCAGTCTGTTATCCCTACACCCATACTTTAACACCTTTAGTTATACGACCTTATTGTGGGTTATGGCCCTGATTTAGTATAGCTAAAGAAAGTTAAGGTACAGAAACAGACGGAGGTCATTTACAAATGCTTCTAGATACTAAACTACACCTTTTCTAATCAATTTTACCAAAAACAGGATTCTACCCTATGACCTTGTTGAATTAAGGACCAGGATAGGTTGTAGATATTCTAGGACGTAGTGAATTGAGGTGGTATCTTCTCCGAAACATTCTCTATTGTCACAACCAATATTATCCCTTTAATTTCCCTTGACGGTTCGGTTTTCGCCCGAAAAGGATTTTCCTATATCCAAATATACATCCCAGTTTTCCGTTACTTTCAATTATATAACCTACATATCGTCTTCATCCCCTTATAAATTACCACCTGCCACCCTACATAAATTATATCATACCTACTTCATCAATTACCTTTTATTTAGTCATCCTATATAGACACACTCCAATCTAACTTCTATCATTATTCATCCCTACATAATATCCACCCTCAACCAACCCGAAATTAGCCCTACACGTGAATAAAATCTGTTGTTCCTGTTTCACCACCAAATACCATTTCTAACTTAAATTAGAAAGAAGGCAAATTCCGTACGTACTTACTCAGTATGTAATCCCATCTTCGCACCATTAATACACCACGTTTTTACACTAATTGGTTATTATCCCTCGTAATTAATTAAACAAATCTGTTCACCGTTATACCACGTTTTTATCATATGTTTTCAGATTTAAGAGCGTAGCAGTATTGGGAGAGGTTTGAATCTAAACTAGACCAGAGGCGTAGACTTTTTACAAAGTCGAGCTAGAATCAATAGGATAATATTTAACATTGTTTCTTTGAATTATGTACTCGTTTATTTTCAATTTTATTTAATTTTGTTAGAATCTTGTTATAGTTTCCAGTTTTCTTTGTAAATAAACCTATCCTGTTATTGTGGTAAATGTTTGTATAGTTAGACTAGGTTAGGCAACCCAACCTACTTCCAAGCATCCATAGTAATCTGAACCTCCCCTTGAGAAAGTATTCATGTTCAAATAGAGCATACAAATTGTAAAGTAATAAATTTTGCAACAGGTAAAAGTCAGGTAGCAGTTACCAGAACTAGAAATAGTACATATATATATATATATATATATATATATATATATATATATATATATATATATATATATATATATATATATATTGTATTATATATACTTGGATGTTTAACGTTTTTGATAACCAATTTGTGATGTAAAACTTTAAAGTATTTGATCTCCTTGACAATTGTAACCATTTAGTGCTAAGTATTGAAATTATTGTTCAACTTGACTTTCTTAATGTAATTTTACTAACCTTTTGTTTTTCAGCTTAAAAACGTTAAACATCAATATATATATATATATATATATATATATATATATATATATATATATATATATATATATATATATATATATATATATATAAACGGTCATTGCTGAGCCGTAGATATATAAACCGTACCCTCTTGAGCCCGAAAAAACCTTGTAGAGCCCGACCCCGTGCTCAACAACCTACCCATGTATATATCATCAAAATATGATTGTATAGGCATCAAAACATGTAAATCCAAAAATTAGATCGGGCTTCATAATGTCCGTTTATACCTCCACTATATACAGAATAGTTCTGAGGAGACCTCTTCAGAGGTCGCTTTTATATACAAACTCTCAACCTTCACGAACGGTACGTTGTGTAGCCCAGCATGCGGCAACGTTGGAATCACTATTTAAGAGAAAAACATGTGCAAAGTATTTTTTGTGCATCTTCAAAATATTGGCAATGTTTACGTGATGTACGGGTACGTATGTGCATATTTTTAATATGGTGCTTCTCACATAACAAATTATTAGGTTACTGTAATCAAAATAGTATATAATACACCTAGGTTGGGAAGTGAACCATTATTAACCGAGCAATTTTAAACCGAGGTGTTATAGAATTTTACTACTTGAGGATAAAACTGTTAAAATTGTCATTTGATGAATTGGTATTTGAACGTTA
>JARFJB010001063.1:0-45358 GCA_036346205.1 Vesta saturnalis
AATTATACAAGACCTATACGTTTCCACAACAATTACAGTTATCGTTGTCAATAAGAACAACTGATTTAAAAACTAATTAAAGGGTGTAATGTATTAGGGTTGTTAGATTATAACTGCTATCGTTTGGATAGGTTAAAAACGGGTTGAAGAGAGCTAATCACGCGACACATAATCATGGGACATTTAAGCACGGACAGTGAAACACGTGGAGACTTAATCACACGACCATATTAACACATAGACATTTAAACAATGAGACATATAATAGCATGGACATATAAACACATTTTCGAAAAAGAATACTAATTTAAAGTAAACGTAGCTATAGGAGTGCTATGTCACTTAATTAACATATGTTTGAAGTTATTCTTTCGTACCCATCAAATATGATCATTAATTTTCTAGTATACAGAGTGTTTAAAAAAATGGGGCGGCAGAAAAGTATTTTTTTAAAATGGCAACCCCCATTTTTCACAGAATTGAATTCAGCATAAAATTCTACGTATAGTACAGTATCTTAATGTAAGGTTTGTTGCGTTGTTTCCAAGTTATGTGTAATTTACAAAAAATGTGGAAAAAACAACCTGTTCAAAAAGTCGTTAAAAAGATCACTAGTTTAAATGTAATAATACGGAGTTGCGCTTTTATAAACATCAGAAATTTCGGAATAATTCTGTAAAAGAAAACTGGTTATAACTTATACAGGGCGTTTTTAGGGCGATGTCAATATTGAAATTTTTGAAGTAGCAGGACTTATTTTTTTAATGGATCACAATGTATTTTATTCCGAAATGTTATGCAATATGTTATAAAAAAATATATAAATTTGCAATTACAACTAATATTCTAAAATGGACCGTTTTGCCACAATTGTAGGTTTTATTTCAAAATGCGCTAAAATATCCCTTTGAAGCAAATGAAAAATTTGGAAAAGGTGTCCTTAAAAATTTGATTGAACTTTTCAAGTAAAATTTTAACACAGCCTGTTGCTGGATTTAATCTTTTCCATATAAATAAATCCTGTTGGGATTTCGAATTTGAGTTCGGCTTTAATTTTTTTGTTTCTACTACACCTTAGCTTCGTTCAAGAGGTAAGCTATTCACTTTCTTTTCTTATTTACTAGATATAACTTTGAAATGCATGTGTACATGTTTTGAAATTTTAATACAGCATAAAGATCATATTTTATAAAAATGTGGGTATTGATTTAAATTCTAACACAGTTGTCTTATATAGGTTTTTTGGTCCTTTACACATTTACTCAAGAGTAACATCTTTCGTGCTTCCATAAGAGATAGTTAAACCGTTTCTGACAGCACAATTGGATACCGTTCATCCGAGGTGTGAAATATTAGTTATGGGTCTTCGAACCTGAATGGAAACAGTTTACGATTACTCCTTCTCCTAGTACCTTCCGCATTAACTGAAGAAATATACGTTACACCTACGACTAGTTTCGGATAAGTATTTTTGTTACACGCATACAAAATTTTACCTACGGTGAGTGACTTTTGTTAGCTTTTCTACATAGCGAGGCACTCGTTACCTGTACATTACTGAAATTCTTATAACAATTACATTACTGTGCTTGCTACATTGTATTAGTGTGTCTCCGCAATTATCCGATCCCTAAAATTAATGCTTATACTTTACTGTTCAACATTTCCTTGGTAATCGTTAGAGTAAGATTAGACATTTGTACCTGTAAAAGATAATTTGGGTTATTTCAAAGTTTTTCCTATACTTACATTTAACTTTGCAGTAGAATTTGTATTGTAGCTATCAATTTCTAACTTTTCTTATGTACTAGCTTTATTTTGATATCAAACCGTAGTGTGTTCAACCATTAGAAATATCTGTGTTTACTGTACATGCAATCAGCTGTTTAGCTGACGTAACGCTACTATTGAGTCGAAATGTACAAGGTGTCTCATAAATCATGCTAACTGCTGGGGTTGTATAAAAAGTTATTTATTTCAATTACTGTGTAAATTAAATTGCATATTTATTTCTGATCATTGGGGTTGAAAAATTTTTGTTACTTTTCACTGATTACAATTTAATAGTTGTTTAGTACAACACTTTAATTTTTGGTATGCTTACTAATGAATGTGTCAATCTGTGTTGGGCATTTCTTAAATTCTTGCACTGTAATTGCCAAATCGGTAGTGAACTTAGCCTTTCGGAATTTTCTAAACGCTTCATGCTTACTTTGTCTGTAATGCTTATATTAACTACATTAATTTTTTCCTTACTAAGGTAAACAACAGGGTAGACATCTAGTGATAATTTTCACTTTATATTTGGGGTTTATTTGCGTCCGGTTGATATATGCCGGACCGTATTGCGTCTGCTTATGTAAATTTTAAGTATAATTCATAGTTTTTTCTAGATTTGGTTGAAAGGTAAGTTGATTACTGGTGGTTTATTTTGTAGATATATTGTATCTGATGTATTATTGATTGATGTATTGGGAATATTTCCTGAAAGAATTGTATTTATGTCTGCGAGTTGGCGCTCCATAATTTTTATGTTAGATATTTATGAACATTTAATTATTATTATAAAAATTTATGCTATTTTACAGTGGGTATATTAAATAAGTGGTGTTAAACGATCGTAAGTTGTTTCGTTAATCCTGTGATCTCCGATCGACTTCCTAGCCAGTCCTTTGTCAGTGTGGACTTAGTCCACCATTTTATTTTGGTTGTCTCTTTTGTCCTGTGTGGCTGTAGCCCTTTTCTTGATAGAGGGGCGATATAAAATTAAATCAAGTGGTGCCCTTTTTAAATTTTATGTATATCTTCTCTCCTGCCAAAACGCCCATGCATCCAAGTGCTTAACAGACCGACTGATCTTCCGGCTAATTCCTTTATCTATGTTACAGCACTTTAGCCACAATTTCTACGAATATCCCTTTGTGCACGTAACAACCTAACCCACGACAAAAAACTTTTAAATAACTCCAGAATACGGTAATTATTTATTGCATGATTCCGGTCAGGAGGACGAACACAGAATATTAATATTTGGCCATGCAGATCTTCTCCGTTTATTGGAATCAGGTTATTCATGGCAAGTGGGTGAGATATTTAAAGTAGGACCAGAGCACTTTTTTCAATTATACAGCATTCACGTTGAATTAGCTGGTATAGATTTGTGTGCGTTCTCGCCCTGTTGCGTCATAAGACAGAAACCACATACATCCGCTTGTTAAGCATAATTAAAAATGTAATACCTGGCGCCGATCCTTCCACAGTTCTCACTGACTTCGAAATTGTCGCAATGCGTGCTTCCCGAACAGTCCTTCCGAATGTCAACGTATCGGGATATCTTTTTCATTTGAAGCAATCCGGACTTAAAAAAAATTACGATTGGATTACAAACTGCTTATGAGCAAAACACAAATGATTTAGCCGTTAGAATGGTGTTTTCCTTAGCGCTACTACCACTACATGATGTGGCAAATGGATTTTTCACAAGCTGCAGAAGAATTTCTAGAACTTGGTATGTATGACGTACGTTTAATAACAACATAATATAACCATTCTTAACAACGTTACAGATGGAACGGAAGAATTTTTGAATTACTTCCCATTCATTTACGACCGAGTACAGCAAAGTGCGGAACGGTCGACGTCGGAATACGCTTTTCAGTCCATAAATTTGGAATCACCACACATCTGTCACAGAAGGATTAGCAAGGACGACCAATTCAATAGAAGTTGCCTTTTTGGATAGCAGTCGTTATTTCAATGCCGTCATCCTACCGTTTGGCGATTTCTCGATGGACTACAAAAAGAAATGTCATTGCAACATACATATTATTTACAGCTTATAAGTGGTCAACGCATTCCGCAGAAGAAAAAGTAAAGAGATCTGTACTGACGGGTCGAACGGATAGTTGCAATTTAAATCCAAAATCCAATATTTGAGAACCCTTGCCCATGTATTTTAGTATAGATGTGTGCATGTATAAATAATATTATGTATAATACTCAATAAAGTTCCATAATTTTTTATATTTTAGTTTTGCTGCAGTGTTAGGTTACATTAAGATATGTACGTTCTGTACATTACTTAACACACTATTACTATTCCGAATTAACTTCAAACGCAATGTATTTATTTGTTCATGTGGTTATATGCCTTGTGTTTAAATGTCTATGTGTTAAAATGTCCGTGTGATTAAGTGTCTGCGGAGTAGTACTGAGGCACTATCCCTACTTTTATGTGACGTCGCAAGCCCGGCTACTTTTTGTGACGTCACAAGGTCGACCACGTGGCTGACCTCGGGTTTGACCTTGGAAATTTCCGATGACGTAATTTCGCCTTGTAGATGACCTCGGGGTTTGGAATTGGAGTTGGCCTTGCCCTTGAAGTTGACTTTGTGCCAGACGAGGTCAGAACCAAATCTGTTCAGCGGGAAATTTGAATTTGAATAAGGGGGCCTAATGTTAACTTATAAGACAGGTATAGGAACTCGTGTTAGGGTCAGCGCCCCCTTGACTTGGCCCCATTAACGGTACATTGTATTTTAATAAGGGGGCCCTAATGCTAAGACAGGTATAGGAACCTGTTCTCGCGCCTTCGTCCCCTTTCTGTGTCCCCATGGCTTGAAATGTGATCTCATAAGGCACTATAGGAACTTGTGTTAGGGTCTGTGCCCTCCTGTCGTTGTTTATTTGTGGATCGCAAAATTTTACCTATGTGAAAAGTAACCGAAAATACGTCGATTATAGAATTGCAGCTTAACAATAATAATCCTTAGTTACTCAACAGATTAGTGCATCCATTAAGTAAATTGAGACAAGGAAAACAATTAAAGCAATGCTTAATATAACAGAATAGACTAGGTTGTAAAACAGAAGACATCAATTAGGTACAATTCATGTTAAAAGAACATGGTATATAACATAACACAGTGGTGACAGTATAATGGCAAATCACAAATGTAGGATTAGTAATTACTTATTTTCTCGCGAATGAGTTTTCTGGTAATTAAATTTGTTCAACATAAAAACGTCCACATCATTAATATATTTATTATAATTTGCTAGAATGAGGTTAATGGACGACATCTTAAAATCATCTGTTCTAGGAATTCTTATAAAAATGTAGAAGTAAAACGGGTTTCAACATTAGGTGCTTTAAAACGAATCCTTTGTAACAAACATGAGTCGTCTATTAACCGATTTAACAATTTATAGAGAAATATTTGACCGTTAGATACTGTACGCTTTTTTAAGGCGTCTAAACTGCATATTGAAACTAATTCTGGATATGAAATATGTTGAGGGAATCGTTTGTGTTCTATATAAAATACTTCAGGGATCAATTCCGCGCCATCTTGCTTACCAAATACAACGATAACCGTTTGTATATAACTATATCCGTCATTATATATTTACTTATCTAGATTTCTCATATCGCAAAAAAAAGATCGGACTGCCTGACATAACACAATGTACCTGTTTCGAGTAAATTTCGCACTACGGGTTTATGCATAGTCTTATCGGTAAAAACTATAGGCGAAAATCTAGCTTAATGAAGAAGAAGTCACAGACATTTCGCTCATACTGCTGAAAACAACTAATTTAAGAATAATAATCTATATAATAATAGTGGTAAATAAAGACTGTATATTATACTTTGCATCTATTTAAAATGTAATCACCATCGAATGAGCATTATTATTATAATGTATTCTCCTGCATATGAGCCAACAGCAGCAGACATGAGAGATTTTATTGATTTGTTAATAAACTATTACAATATAACTGTTCAAGATGAAAACGAAGGGTGGGAGGGAAGGAGGGAGAGAGGGATGGAGGAAGGGAGGAAGGGAGGAAGAGAGAGGAAGGAGGAAAGGAGGAAGGAGAAGGAGGAAGGAGGAAGGGAGGAAGGAGGAAGGGAGGAAGGGAGGAAGGAGGAAGGGAGGAAGGAGGAAGGATGGAGGGACGAAGGGACGAAGGGAGGAAGGGGGAAGGGAGGAAGGGAGAGGAGGAAGGGAGGAAGGGAGGAAGGGAGGAAGGGAGGAAGGGTGGCAGAGAGGGAGGGAGGGAGAGAGGGAGGGAGAGCGAGAGAGAGGGAGAGAGACAGAGTGAGAGAGAGAGGGGGGTGTACGATCAACCACAGTGCACGATCCACCTCTATTACAGAAAACATTCGCTAATTTAAAAATGTACCACTAGATGGCGCTACAAACAAATTCAAATTTCGCGTAATAATATACCGCTAGGTGGCGCCACCTCTCTCTAACATTCGTTAGTCTAAAAATATACCACTAGATGGTGTCACAAACAAACCATAAATAGTCCTAGAAATATACCACTAAATGGAGCCACGACAGGAGGATACCCTCACATAGGTTCTATATCTGTCTTACAAGTTATCGTTAGGGCCCCCTTATTAGAATACTATTTCCAGCCATGGGGGCCACGGCAAGGGGGGCGCAGACCCTAACACAAGTTCCTATACCTGCCTTATGACATAGTATTAGGCTCCCTTGTACAAATTCAAGTTTCCCGCTAAAAAAACTTGGTTATTACCTTGGCTAGCCCAAAGGCAGGCTCAAGCCCAACTCAAATGCCAAGCCCCGAGATCACCTCCAAGGCTAAATTACTTCATCGGAAATTCCCAAATTCAAACCCAAGGTCAGCCACGTGGGCGGCCTTGTGACGTCACAAAAAAGTAGGCGGGGCTTGTGACGTCAAAAAAAAGTAGAGGGAATAGTGCCTCACAACTATTTCCGTTCTTAAATGTCCCATGATTATGTGTCGCATGATTAAGTGCCCGGAGACTATTAAAAACGATATTACATCAATTTTGAGGAAGTAGTCTCCCCTCTTTAGGCGTCTAATTGTAGTGTTTTAGCTTATTTATTATTAACACCAACGAAAAGAGAGTTATACGTTTAACGTGTGTATCTGTTTGTGGCGTCATAGTTTCCTAACGGATGAACCAATTTTGACTTAACGTTTTTTGTTTGAAAGATGACTTAATCTAAAGTGTTCTTAGCCACGATTCAAAAATTCTTTTTACTTTTTAGAGATTTTCTTTATGTCGGGATCTTTTTAAATTTTGTAAAATTTGCTTGTTAATTGTTAATTTAATATAAAGCTCATTTTAACACAAAATTGTAACGTTTATCTTTATTTTAAAATCGTTGGTGGAAAAGCTATTAATCTTATTGCTTAAAGTCGTTAATCAATTGACCTCTTTGGGTACCTTACAAGCTCTTATTACAATATTTGATGTTACGACATGTAACATAATGGAAAAATTGATGACATAATGAGTTTACTTGTACAAACTACAATGGATTTGACTGAAGCAAGAATACTAACAATAATAAGAATTTTGTTTAGTTTTCTTTAAAACTCCTGGCCTTAGCTAATTGTCTGTCGGTATGACAGTAGTTGTCAGTGTTATAGTCGTTTGAGTTTCGTTAACTGTATATCAAAATTTGGTTTAACAGAAATCACAAAATAAAAATTCTACAGATGATTGGTTATGAAGATAACACACGGACACAAATGGAAGTTGGTCGCTTATTTCATGAAAAATTTCCAAATTTGCCGCCTATATCCCAAGGGACAATTAGTAAAACTGGTTTCGCGAGCTTGGACATGTAAGGCAGATAAAAAAGGAGCTGGCAATGCAATAAGTGATGGTACCAAATTGGATATTATGTTTGAGTTTGAGGAAAACCCACATACTTCTAGTTGAAAAGCAGCCCTAATGTTCGATGTTAGCCATTCATCGATTATTCAAACATTAAAACAAAATAAAGTGCACCCCTATAAAATAATACTTACTCAGAAGCTTATGGAAGACGATTTGGTGGGAGAACGTATTTTTGTGAACAAATGATGGCAATATTAGATAACAATGTGATCCAATTAGAACATGTTTTGTTTTATGATGAGGTCCTTTATACTTCACGGTCCTGCTAATCGTCAAAATTGCCGCTATTAGTCTAGGGATAATCCTCACTGGATGAGAGAAGAACATACTCAATGTCCTGAAAAGTGTTTACCTAAATGGGCTCCTTTGCGGCTTCATAAGTCGCTGCATATTCTGCTTTAGGTGTTGATAGTACTACACACTTTTGCTTTTGACTGACCACGTCATAGCTGCATTACTGAATTCACAAGCTATACTGTTTGTTTACTAACGTACGTATCTTGTTACCACCCGCGAAGTCAGCGTCACTGTATATTGTTCTACAACCACTTTATAAAGGTGTGTGGAGATGCTCTGGCGCTTTGTAATAATGTGCCGTTAAAATTCAATTTTGCGCCCCAATAGGAAAAAAAATTGTAGCAAAATTTTTTGTAAGCAGATCTACCGTCACGAGTCTCGAACTTCTGGATAAATTATCTTTTATGCAGTAATTAGGCACCAACTAACCCTCAGTTTGTGTCGTTAAAACAAAATATTGCGCCTTTATAGGAAAGAAGTTATTGTAAAATTACATTGACATGGATAACGAAACAGCTGTGAAGCTATGCTTAAATCTTATGCAGTAATTAAGCGCAAATTGTGCGCCGTATTGTGTCGTTAAAGTAACATTTTCGCCCCATAGGAAATAAGTTACATCGACAAGGTTAACTTTATAAGCTTATGAATAAATTAAGATTTTTTTGCGCGATAGACGCCTGTCATGGTCCGTTTTGTGCCGTTAAAGTTAAACTTTGCGTCCCTATAGGAAACGAGTTATTCTAAAAACTGCATCAAATTTGGCAAAGTCGTAAACTTCTGCGTAAACCGTTTTTTTTCTTATTTAGTAATTAGGCGCCAATTAAGGCTGTTTTGCGCGGCTAAAATAAAATTTTGCGTCCCATAGGAAATAAGTTAAAGGAAAAATTACATCAGCGCGACGGTTCACAGCCGTGAACTTCTGTGTTTAATCTTGCAGATTAAACAGGGTATTTCAATAATGTTAATAATTTTAGTAATTTTATATTTAGTAATAAGTTGAGAAATATAAGTAGAATTAACAATTAAGAAATACCTAAAACGAATCGTAAGCAAAACTGAATATAGAGGAGGTTAATTATTGCGACAATTGTGCTGATACAAAAGTGTGTAAGGTTGAAATTACACATATACTATGTGCATTATAACTAGTAAACACAAAAAGGCGCTTAAATGAATAAAACATGACCTACTAACTAGGTCAAACAATAAAATACGTCATGTAAAAAGTTGTATATAAAGTGTAAATAGTGTCAAATAAATTAGTCTTTGAATGAATCTCATCTTTTGTTCAATTACTCAACAGGGTTGTGAGGTCTAGTCTACAATTGGTACGAGTGACGGCGTACCCCTCACATTAAACCCCAAACTACTCAATCACTCTAATCAGAGGATTGAACATGGTCCTTCGAGCCACCAACATCGGCAACCAGTAAAATTAGTCATGGTCCTTCGAGCCACCAACATCGGCAACCAGTAAAATTAATTACTATTGAAGACATCATCCACCACCAACAGCAGCAGCTATTGAACATCAGCCTATTGAAGACATCAACACCACCAGCTACATTCAATTCACCACCACCACCGCCAAAAGAAGTTACAGCAGCAAGTCTACCTCTGTCAACTATAAGGATTTACGCCCCTTATAGGAAAGAAGAAACATATCGACAGTGGGTAAGAAAATCAAGCTTAATAAATAAGAAGCAACACAAGACTCAAAGCGAAAAATGGAGAGGATAAACAAATTGGCCAACACCCAAAATGAAATTGGCAAGGCTATGGAGAAGATGTTTACAAATATGAAGAAAGATGCGGCGGCACGGAAGAACAAGGTGTACATTAATGAACGTAGCAAGGCATTGGAAGCATGGTGGGAAGAAGCGAACAGCACACATAATGAAATATCCAAACTGCAGATAGATGATCATGACTACCACACATCAGGATACTTTGAAAAATTGGGTAAACTATATAATCACATTAAGAACTATCTGACAGAACTGGAAAAGAAGCTAACAACCACCTCGCAAGAAGACGATGGGGTCGATAAAGAACAAGAACAGCGATTGAAACGACAAGAGATCAAGATACAACAACTAGGTGCTCTATTACAACAAGTAGAAGAAAGATTGAAGAAAGAAGTTATGGCAAGACAAGATTCAGCGCCAATGGACTGCAATTGAAGAACTGCACGAACACATAAAGGTACATGAAACAAAACATCAGGACAACTATTTTTCAAACAGCGAGTTCGAGAAAACCGAACAATGGTGTGACCAAATAAGCATCGAACTCGGAAACAAAATACAAATGGTTGGAGATAAGGCATGCAGCATCAAGATGCCAGAAATAAAGCTACCTATGTTCAGCGGTGGCTATGAAAATTGGATGACATTCCAAGACCTGTTTGAAAAAATAATACACTCCAACAAAACGGTGACAACAATAGAAAAATGCAGTAGCCTTAAAAGCAACGTCACAGGAGAAGCATCAAAACTAATCCAACACCTTCAAATAGCAGAATGCAATTACAAAACAGCATGGGAAATTCTCGAGAGCAGATACAACAACAAACGGTTAATGGTAAAAGTTTTAATAGACAAAATTCTAGACTTTCCCACTATCCAAGAGCAAGATGCAGGTGCAATAAGGCGTCTGCATGACACCACTCATGAGTGTCTGGAAGCAATAAAGAACCTAGGAGTAGAAACAGCCTCCTGGGGTCCTCTTATTGTCCACATAGTAGCAAGAAAATGGGACGCAGAGACAAACAAACTATTCGAACAATCGCTGAAAGCACCAAATGAAATACCACTAATGGAGGAAGTAATGGAATTCCTCAAACTAAGATTCCAGTCAATGGAAGCGATGTCCCAGGCAAGAAAATCACACCATACTACCACACGAGGACAGCCCCAATGGAACCCCAGTGGCAGAATAAACGGCAAGCATGCGTCTACTGCAACCAATATCACAAGTTGGGTGACTGCATCAAGTTCAAAGGGTTGTCAACTCAAGCCAGGATCACATTCGTGAGAGAAAAACGTCTATGTTTCAATTGCATGGACCACAGTTCCAACATCAGATGCCACGCAATACGGCGGTGCACAACGTGTCAGTACCCGCACCACACATTACTACACCAGGAATACAAAAAACCTGCAACACACCAGCAAACAAAATCGGCAGTGCACGCATCAACCAAAGAAGTTAAGGAAGCAGCAGCCCGAAAATAGAAAAAAGAAGTTTTATTAGCTACAGCAATTATCAGAATAAAGGACATCTTCGGTGAATTTCACATGTTACGAGTATTAATCGATCCAGGGTCACAGACATCATTCATTACTGAAGATTCTGCACAGCTGCTAAGACTACCAAGGCAAAAAGTACATGCCGCGATCAGCGGTTTAGGAGGTTCTACACCAACCAAGGCAACCTCAAAAATAAACATCCAACTAAAACCTTTACATCCAAGTACCTTTTCACTCACCACAGAAGTTATAGTGCTAAAAAAGATCACGGAGAATCTCCCCATGAAACAATTCAAGTTCGACAACAACCAGTGGACAAACCAAACATTGGCAGATCCCACACTCGATAAACCAGGGCCAATAGACGTGCTTCTGGGAGCTGAAGATTACGCAAAGTTAATACTAGACGGGGTAAAAAGAACAGGCGACGTATTAGGTCAGAACTCAGAATTAGGATGGATTTTGTCAGGGCAGATCTACAATCCTAAAAAAGAAGAAGTGACGATAGTTAGTATGGTGTCACGGGAAGAAGAAATGCACTTAGAAAAATTTTGGGAACTCGAGGAAATTCAAAGGGCAGTGGAAATGTCCCAACAAGATGAAGAGTGTGAAGAACATTACCAACGAACCACGGTGAGGAACCCGGATGGAACTTACACAGTAAAAATACCATTCAAAAAAGATCCAGACACGCTGGAAAACGCAAGACCAGTGGCAGTCGCAAGATTACTACAGCTAGAGAAGAAATTTTTAAAAGACGAAAATTTGAAGACAGGTTACAAAAAATTCATGGACGAATACCTCCAACTAGGGCACATGAAACTAGCCACCAACCCAAAGGAAGACAGGGTGTACATACCACATCAGGTAGTTATGAAAGAAACCAATACAACGACCAAGCTGCGGGTAGTATTTGACGCATCATCTAAGGACTCCAACGGGAAGAGTTTAAACGAGATGATGCACGTAGGGCCAAGATTACAACAGGATCTATGGGACCTCTTAGTAAGATGGAGAAAACATCGCTACATGCTCATGGCTGACGTAGAGAAGATGTACCGTCAAATCAAACTTGACAAAGAAGATTACAAATACCACACTATCCTGTGGAGAACACACCAAGGAACCAATCAAAGAGTATCAACTTACAACCGTTACATATGGAACAGCTTCCGCACCTTACCTAGCGGTAAGGACATTACAACAACTAGCCCAAGATGAAGAAAACAATTACCCGCAAGCATCAGCAGTAACATGAAAGATTATTACGTGGACGACCTGTTAACTGGAACCCCAACAATAGAAGACGCAAAAACGTTACAGGAAGAATTAATCATATTATCAGCGAAAGGAGGGTTTACGTTAAGAAAATGGGCAGGAAATCACACAGAATTATGGAAAGAAGAAAAAGAAACGTCGGAACCACTGGATATCAACCAAAACGAATCAAGAAAATCCCTAGGAGTGAGATGGCTACCAGATCAAGACAGCTTTCAATTCAAGGTAGCAGTCAACAACAAAACATTAACAAAAATGAAGCATACTTTCAGAAACAGCGAAAATCTTCGACCCGCTAGGATGGGTCAGTCCAATAACAATAACAGCCAAACTAATAATAGAAGAATTATGGATAAGCGCACTCAAATGGGACCAAAAAGTACCTAAAAACATAGCAGCAAAATGGGTGAAGTTCCGGGATAAATTAAAAGCTATAGAAGAACTAAAAGTACCAAGATGGAAGAAAGATTCCAGATGGAACAACTTTACGCCATCCCAACCACCTCGTCGCGGCAGAATGTTCAATCTGCAAATGAACATGAACTTCGGGCCCGGCAGAATGTTTAATCTTGCAGATTAAACAGGGTATTTTAATAATGTTAATAATTTTAGTAATTTTATATTTAGTAATAAGTTGAGAAATATAAGTAGAATTAACAATTAAGAAATACGTAAAACGAATCGTAAGCAAAACTGAATATAGAGCAGGTTAATTATTGCGACAATTGTGCTGATACAAAAGTGTGTAAGGTTGAAATTACACATATACTATGTGCATTATAACTAGTAAGTACAAAAAGGCGCTTAAATGAATAAAACATGACCTACTAACTAGGTCAAACAATAAAATACGTCATGTAAAAAGTTGTGTATAAAGTGTAAATAGTATCAAATAAATTAGTCTTTGAATGAATCTCATCTTTTATTCAATTACTCAACAGGGTTGTGAGGTCTAGTCTACAATTGGTACGAGTGACGGCGTACCCCTCACATTAAACCCCAACTACTCAATCTCTCTAATCAGAGAATTGAACATTCTGTATAAATCATTTTTTTCTTATTTAGTAATTGTGGGCCAATTATGCAAGGTTTGTGGGCTGTTAAAATGAAATTTTGCGACGTTATAGGGAATAAGTTACGAGATTATTTTGACGTACTGGGAATACGCATTGTTGTTTTAGGCATATGACGAATTTTTGATAGAGCATGAACGTGAGTTTGTACGAGAACATTTTTTTGCGTACATATTGTGAGTTGGTGTAAATGTTACATGTCACTGGATTTTTTAGTAAAGAGTTGAGTATTATGTAAAAGCACATTTAAATGTTGTATAGACATTTGAACGAGAAATAATGTTAGTAAAACCTCTGGTGAGACGATAATGAGTGTCACTGTATGGCTTCTGTATTTTCGGGAATGTTAGGTTAAAGTTATTGTAAATGAGTAGTGTGAGTGAATTAATGATATGTATTAAAGTGTAGAAAAAGTGTACATATTTTACTTGTATAAATGAATTCGTATTTCACAATGGAAAATTGTATGCAAGATCAAGAGCAAATGGTGTTGAAATTTATTAAATTTTGCGGAATAAGACTTCGCGCGTATGTGACACTTTCATAAAAAGTAGAATCTAGTTCAGAATGTTGTACTGAATGAGTGTGAATATTAAATTTGGTTATTTAGGAGAGTTATTTCGATTTTTGTAAAATGTTTAATATGGTGTAGATGGATAACCCGAACGGTTTTGTGCTCGGCAAAGACCCTTATGAATAGCTGGTTCGTTTTGGGGGAATAGATTTTGATGACATTAGGCAAGTTGGGTGTTTGCACCTATGAAAGTGCAAGAGTGACAGGGTAGAGACAGAGAGAGCTCACCCAGTGCGGTTATTTTGATGGCATAATGACCTGTGCTAATTCATTTTGTAAGCAATCAGTGCCGCAGGTTTATATTAGTTGTTACAGCAAAAACCCATTTTTAGGGATGAAAGCGAGCTAGAAATTGTTACAGAACTTTTCAAAACATTTAAGGAAAGTATTTAAACAGATTTGTAATAAACAGCAATCGTTATATTAAGAAAAGTACTGTGTAAAAAACGGTGCGATAGAAAAGACACTTTTAAAGTTTTCCTTTTTATAACTAAATAAAGGTGTTAAGTACTGTAAATTAAAGTTTATGGTATTGAACCTTAATAATACTGATGTAAGTATTTATGCGTTTGTTAACGGCAATAAATCGATCAAGTTTACAGACAATTAAGAATTTAAATATTCTGTGACGAATATTTAAGAGGACGTTCAGTAAATCAAATTGACCAATTGCTACACGTAAGTGCAAGCAAAACATTTCAAGCTTCTCCGGAAAAGAAAAAAGCCGAGACTGCGCATGTGCATGTGCACTACTCCAAACATTAATTAAAGAAGTTTAACCCCGCTGAACAGGATTATATCTTATAGAAGACAGCGGAATGATATGTAAGACTAATTATAGTTATTTTTTGATTAGTTGCCGATTTATTGACCAACAAAACCGTCAGTGTTAGTATTACAAATTTTAGTTAAGCCATACGGACAATTACTACTATTTTTTTGTGTATGTAATAGAGAACAAAATAACATTAAGTAATTAAATAATAATTATACAATATTCAAATTACCTTTAAAATTTTACAATAAATGTTCAAAATGACTTCTACCATTGGCAATGCAGGCTCGGACAAGCTTCATAACATTTGCAGTCACTTTTCGTAGTGTTTGCTCAGTAATATTCGAAATCTCACTTTCAATGTTTGCCTTCAATTCGTCAAGTGTTGAAATTGTTTTATAAACCTTACTTTTAAATTACCCCAAAGGAAAAAGTCCAAGTAAGATCTGGGAATCTCCCATAATCCTTTTGATATCCCACCAATAAATTTTAAATATAACGTTTTAGTAGAAGTATGGCGTTGCGTTATCCCTGGAACCAGCAATCTCGATCGTGTAAATCTAACAAGGTTATAAATTGTTCAATTAATCGATAAACCCACCATCAACAGATGTGTCAAAATTAATGGTACAATAC
The DNA here is from genome assembly GCA_036346205.1 of Vesta saturnalis. Lineage (NCBI taxonomy): Eukaryota > Metazoa > Arthropoda > Insecta > Coleoptera > Lampyridae > Vesta > Vesta saturnalis. The sequence goes on from JARFJB010001063.1 coordinate 15,575, forward strand.
GACCCAATCGCACCAAACACCAACTTTTGCGCGGTGATCGTTGTTGAAAATAGGATTTTCACCTGTATTCGGCAGTTTTGGTTGTTAACCATTGAAAATGCTTCGTCACTAAAATAAACACGATCAAACATTTCAATACTGTTATCATTAACAAGAGAATGAATCCAACAAATACTGTATACGTTTTCGGTGGTCAACTTCTTTAATTCATGAACAGATCTAAGGATGCAGGTTTAATTTATTAGTAGTCCAAATAATGTGAAAGTCCAGCCTTGAAGATAATTTCTAAGTAGTAACACTTTAACTTTCACTTTTCACGTCACAAGGCTGGGACACCTTAACTTTCACTTTTTTTGACGTAGGGATCATTTTCTCATATGATTTTTCGGAGGCTATTTTCCAAATGATTTTCATAATTAGAGCCCTTTTGGTTGTGTTAGAACCTCTTTGTCAGTTCACTTTTTTTGATTCTTTTCATTTTCAGTTTGATGGAATTTTACAAATTTGGTTGTATTAAAATTTTGGCAGTTCATCAATAAAAGCGTGCGCATAAATGTTAATGGAGGTTAAGTCTCTTTCAATCAGTTTCTGATTAAGGAATCAAAATATTTTACCATTGTCGTCAATGTAGATAGCAGTCCAATGCTGACCTGGTTTGTTTGCTGGATCCGTGTTCACAAAATTGCACAAGATCTGGTGCGTGTCCTAGCTGGTTAAAAATAAAGTCAAAACACATTTTGTGGCTGTGGATCGATTTAAAACATTTCAACACTTGTTCGCATACATCTATGGCGGGTTCCCCAGTCTTAGTTAATGCGTTTTCCAGGGCGCACAAGGCTCCTCGATTTCATGGTTTCTATACCCTTTATTTTTTTCAATTTTTAATCGACGGAACCAGTCTCGTCCAAGTTTAGTATTGGTCTGTTAATAATCTTAAAACCCTGTTTCTCACTACCCTTAACGTGAATTTTGTTAAACCAGGAGTTTTATCAGCTCCCTAAATCGTTTCACATATGATTGCCATTTCAATATTACCTGTCTTGACTAGGGCTTTGTTATAAAATAACCTCGAGGTGGCTTTATCAGAATCCTAACGAAAAATCTGTAATCAAATTTCTTTTGGTATGATTTCGTTATCAGACAGGTAATTTTTTTCGGAGGGCTTTCGTTGAATGTTTGGGTAATCCTAAAAACCGAGATTGTAAGACATTCGTAACCTGTTTTCCTTCTTGTCGGATCAACTTGTTTTTGTATTTCGTAGTACTTTAGCGGATAATTTAATTTTATTTAATAAACCTAATGTTAACTTTGACATGTCCTGCGCAACTTGCTCTCGGGCTTTGTCCTTTAAAATTAAAAAATTTGAATTTTATTTAAGTCTCTGCAGGTTATGGCTGGATATGATTTTTGTATTGTAATACTTTAATTAACTTTAAAAGATGTAGGGCTTACAACTTACTTTCAGGTCCTCGCCTCTCGAAGAAAAATTTGTTTGTGGCGCCATTTATGAAAATTTGAATTTGTTTTAATAAGGAGGCCTAATGCCTTATAAGACAGACATAAGGCATCAAACTTGTTTTTTCTTAGCCCTGGTCTCTTTAAATTTAATTTGAATTTTGTATTTAAGTGGTTACATTCGACTTTAACTGCCGCTCATTTGTAACAACCTTTTTTTTTGGTTGTATAAAAATACGTTAATCTAAAATCATTAATTTATTTGGCTTAAAATTAGAGGAATTTTAATTATTTTCATATAAAATTGAAAACTGGCAACTTAAATTGCATTTCATATAACAAATCTTTTGTGTACTATTACATAAATAGTTTTAATTCCTCTCTTTAAAAATTGGATTGATATTATGTAACAGCGCAACGCAAGAAAACTTTTATACTTGGTTGATTCAGAAAGCTTTTGAGTAATTCAGTGTATGCTGACTGTTAACAGCAATAAGAATGATTCTAACTTAATGCTTTATATTAGTGCCATCATATTTTGGGTGGCACTATACTACCACCACTTTTAATTTTAAACACGTTAATATTTCTACTTTACTTCTATTTTTGCACTTTTATTTTACGTACTTATATTTATATTACAAATGGCTCTTAAGTAACTTATTTACCCAAGTTTCTCTTCGGAAAAAAATAATAATATAATATTAAAATGCAAGATTAATTCAATAAAACATCCAGAATAAGAAAGAGGTATAGAAACGCTTTCATCTGTATTGACCGTTCCGTATCCGTAGTTAATTACAGGAAGCTGTCCATAGAAAATATTAGGCTGAGAAATTTTTGTGGTAAATTTTATATTTATTAAGCTTAGCTTTAAAACCTTTTAGTACCTCTCCTACTATCCATAAGTTTGGTAAATAAACTTTTTGCATATTGTTATTAATTGTTATTATTAGAAAGCTTTTAATGTTCATTAAAAAGGTTTTGTTATTTTCCTGATTTAAAGATAACATGGTGCCCGAGTATTCATTTAATTATATATCTAAATTTTTACATAATTTTTTATTACTAGGCATAAGTGAGAATAACTAAGCAATTGAGAGACAGGCAGTATTTCAGGTGTGTTACCAATTCAATATAATAGAATCCTCCCTTTTTAATCTACCGATTGTGGACGAGACGGCATATTAATTAAATGATAAACGGCATATAATTAGTGATGAAAGGTTTGTAAATACAATTTGTTAAATAATTGTATTTAGGAAAACTTTGCTAGTTTCGTTATTTATTAATTATCTGATTTAAATTACATCACTAAGTATATGTTTTTTGTTGTTTGGCTTTTATGGTTGTTTATACTGGCGCGAGCAGGGACTTGAAATTTAGGACTTGACTTTGATTTTTATTACTTGAAATTTATTGCTTTGTGTGGGCCAGAAAAGGGCCTGAATTGCTGATGTTTCAATGCTAGTTATATTTACTTGTGTGTTTATTTTTTAATTGATTTTATGTAGAGTAGACCGAATTTTAAAGTGTTACAATTTAGGTTACGCTTGGTTTTATGTGTTTATATAGAACTTTATTGAGTGTGTTATATAATATGTTACAATGTCAACTGTAAATTATTTAGTTGATGTTCTTTATAGTGATGAATTACTTGTCGAATTACAATTTCGCAATGTAAGCGGAGCAGAAGGGTTAATTGTGGATGAGAAGCGTAAAATTTTAAGACGTTTGTTAAATGCCAGAAAATCAATCCAAATTTATTGATTCATACCCAAAGTGCGATATTAATCAAACAGTAGAATTGGAATTATTGAAGGAAAAGTTAAATCATATTCAGTCTTCAATTAAACTTTTAAACATAAGCCATCGAAATCAGAATATCTTAGACTACACACAGATTATTACATATTTTGAAACGTTTGAATTACATAACTTTGATGATGAATTTTATATTTACATGACCAATTGTTGACTTTATGTAATGAATCGTTAGAATTAATAGAATCTATTAATGAAAATATTGAATTAAATAATGATGTTTCAAATTTAGATACTTCAAATATTTCGTTGTCACAAATGATCCTGTTAATACTTCAGTTAATATTCCAACAGAAGATTTTTCAAATAATAGATAACTGCAAATTTCTAAAGGTTCTGTTCCTGTTTATAAATTAAATTTAAAGTTTAATGGTAGTGAGAAAGAAGTTTTTACATTTATTCAAAGATGTGAGGAGCTAATGATTGCTCGAAATATTTCTAGGAAGGAAATGCTTTTATCAGGTGTTGATTTATTTGCAGGGAAAGGTTTGGTTTGGTATAGGGCAGTTAAACCGTTTTGCATACTTGGGACGATCTTATTACTAAATTAAAAAGCGACTTTTTACCGGAAGGACATGACGAAGTTTTGTTAGATGATATTAAAAATCGTAAACAGGCTTTTGATGAAATTCCAACCCTTTTTATTTCTGAAATGGTTAATTTATTTTCTCAATTAGAATTCCTCCTTCGGAAGGTGAACAATTAAGATTATAATGAAAAATTTACAACCTTGGTTTGCTACTCAATTAGCCCTTGTTAGTGTTAATGATATTTTTCATTTAGTAGATTTGTGTAAAAAATTACAACAAGTGAAAGCTCAGAATTCTAAATTCAAATTTAATTCTTATTCAGATTCACAAAGACAATCTGATTATAAGCCTTCTTCGGCGGTGAAACAAAATATTAAACCTAAAGTCCATTTTTCAGGTATTAAACCAAAAATATTAATTCTACTTTTACAACTCAAAATTAATACAGCTAAGTCTTCAACAACATGCTTTAAATGTAGACAGTTGGGTCATACCTTTCACACCTGTGATAAGGGTGATGATAGAATCTTTTGTTTTAAATGTGGTTATTCCAATGTTACTTTTCTAATTGTCCGAGGTGTAAATTTTCAAAAACTTGTAAATGGAAAGTGTTCCGTTAGTCGACACATTTCTTATGATTTTTCAGAGGCTGACAAGCATGTTTTTAACGAGTGGTTGATTACTGTTAAGGAATTTTTGGAACTTCGAAAATTGTTCTAAATTTGTAGAGAAGAATGATGATGTTAGACCTTTTATTAATGTAAGATTTTTAATGAGAATTTTATTGCTTTATTAGATAGTGGAGCTACCGTGACAATTTTAGGTAAGCCTGCTTTGTATTTGATTGATAAATATGATTTAAAATTAAATAGAATTCGCCTTTTCATCATTGGTTATTGCTGATGGTTCTTCACAATCCATTTTGGGAGTGTTGATTTATCTTTGACTATTAATGGTATTACTAAAACTATTTCTGTTATTGTTTCTGAATTTATTACTACTGCAATTACTTTGGGGGTAGATTTTGTCGTTTATTTGAAATTAAAGCTGATTTTGGTGAAAATTCTTTTGTTGCAAACTCTGCGGAGACAACTTTTCTATGATTAAGAGTATTGATGATCTTAATAATAATCAAGTTTTTGAATTAAATCAAGTTATTGACCTTTTAAAACCTTATCAACTTCAAAGTTAGGTAAGACAAATAAAGTTTTCATTCAATTAATACTGGTGATGCAGTACCAATTAAACAACGTTATTTTCCATTATCTCCTGCTATGTTGGAGCATGCGAACAGAGAAATTGATGATATGTTAGAGCAAGGAATTATTAAACCCAGTTCTTCTCCTTGGAATTCTCCAATGGTTTTAGTTAAGAAGAAGTCAGGTGATTTTAGAGTTTGTTTTGATGCTAAGAAATTAAATTCTGTTACAAAAAGATGCTTACCCTTACCATTTTTAAACGATATTTTGGATAAATTAAGAGATGCTCGTTATTTAACTTCAATTGATTTAAAGAAAGCTTTTTGGCAAATTCCTTTAGACGCGAGAGTTGTGAAAAACTGCTTTTACTGTTCCACGTAGAGGATTATTTGAGTATACTGTTATGCCCATGGGACTTACAAATGCACCCAGTACATTACAACGATTTATGGATTCCATTTTAGGACATGATTTATCTCAATCAGTTTTGTTTATTAGATGATATTATTATTTTTCAAGTACATTCAAGGAACATGTTGATTTTAAGAAGTTTTAAAAGGCTTAAGGATGCCCAATTGAATATTAATTTAGATAAATGTGAATTTTGTAAACCTCGTTTATCATATTTAGGCTTTGTTATTGATAAGAATGGTCTTCACACCGATCCTTCAAAGGTGGAAGCTATTACTGAATTTCCTCAACCACATACTTTTACAGAAGTTAAACGTTTTATTGGAATGTGTTCTTGGTATCGACGTTTCATTCATGATTTTTCCACTATTTTATCTCCGATTAATAATTTATTGAAAGGTAAGAAGAAATCTCAGAAAGTTTTATGGAATGACGAAGCGAATGATTCATTTTTGAAAATTAAATCTTTATTAGTTAATGCTCCTATTTTAGCGAGCCCTGATTTTTCTAAAACATTTTATTTACAATGTGATGCATCTAATTGTGGAGTTGGATGTGTTTAACACAAGGTGTCGGAGAGGAGGAAGTTGTTATCGCTTATGGTTCTCGTACTTTGAACAAAGCCGAGCAAAATTATTCTATTACAGAACGTGAGTTACTTGCAGTTATTTTGGTATTCAAAAGTTTAGACCTTATATTGAAGGTACCCATTTTAAAGTTATTACTGATCATCATTCATTGATTTGGCTCAATAATTTAAAAGATCCTTCTGGTAGATTAGCCAGATGGAGTGTTAAACTTCAACAATTTGATTTTGAAGTCATTCATCGTAAAGGTAAATTAAATGTTGTTCCTGATGCACTTTCTAGAGCACCTTTGGAAGTTAGTTCTTTAGAATTTTCTGTTGTCGATTTAGACGATTGGTATAAGAAAATGTTAGCCAACGTTTCTAAAATCCTGAATTATTTCCTGTTGGAGAGTTGAAGATAATAAACTCTACAAATTTATTTCTAATGATTTAAACATCGAATCAAATTTAGTGGAATGGAAATTAGTTGTTCCGAAATCTTTAAGGAAAGATATTTTACGAAAATTTCATGATGATCCTACATCATCACATTTTGGTGTTTTAAAACTTTTTCAAAAATTAAAGAATTTTATTACTGGCCAAAATGAAGTCAGATATTTCAAATATATTAGGAATTGCAATGTTTGTAATCGAAGCAAGTCTTCACAATTTAATCATTATGGTTTTATGGGTAAAGAGAAAATGTTTCTTATCCTTTTCAATGTATTTCTATTGATTTAGTGGGTCCTTTTCCTAGATCGAAGAGTGGAAACACAGTTTTGTTAGTTATTTGTGATTGGTTTACTAAATTTACTTTGATTCACCCTATGCGCAGTGCTACTGCTAAAGAATTTGTCAATATATTGAAAATTATGTATTTCTAGTTTACGGTGTTCCTCAAATTTGTATGGTGGATAATGGTCCTCAATTTAAAAGTTCACAATTTAAAAATTTAATGAATTCTTGCAAAGTTCAATCCGTTTGGTTTAATGCAAGTTATCACCCTCAAGTAAATTTTGTTGAGAGAGTTAATAAAGTAGTAGATACTGCGATTAGATCTTATATTAAAGATGATCACAAGTATTGGGATGTTGAAATTCACAAAATTGCGCATGCTATTCGTAACGCTGTTCATGAGTCTACGAAATTTTCACCTTCCTTATTGGCGTTTGGTCGGACAGTTTCTATTTCTGGAGATTTTTATGGTCGACTAAAGGATTTCAAAGAGGATGATTTATTTATTGCTAACCGTGAACAATTCGTTCAAGATTTAAATGAACTTTCACCCATTTTTAAACATGTTAAACAAAATTTACATGCAGCTTACGAAAGAAATTCAAAATCTTACAATTTGCGACGTCGTCCGTTGAAATTAAACGTTGGCGATTTAGTTTGGAAAAATAATTTTACTTTATCTGATGCGACTAAAAATTATAGTCAAAAGTTAGCTCCAAAATTTATTGAAGCGAAAAGTTATTGAAGTGGTAGGTCCAACTACGTACCGATTGGCCACCTATTGATAATAAACCCTTAGGTGTTTTTCATGTTAAAGATTTAAAACCTCATTAGTTCTTATTTTTTAGTATTCTTTTAATTATTTTTCGATTTTAGTATTTTTACATTCTGGTTTTCTTATTTATATTTTTAATTATTTTGATAATTTTCAAAATAATTTTATTTTGTGCTTATTTCGCACATTATTTTATTTTTATTGTTGTGGCTTTGCAAACCACTTAATTATTTTTTTACATTTGTTAGCATGATTTTTGCTACATTTGTTTAAGCACGATGGTTGATATTTAGATCCCATTGTGTGATTGATTTTAGCATGATGTTTGATATTTAGATCACATGTTTATTTTACTTTGTGGGACATTAGTTCTCAGGCAGATTATCTTCTTTATTGGATTTTCCATTTGCTATTGTTACAATAGTAAAATTGAAGATAACTATTTTGAGTTTACCTCTGATCGTTAATTTGACGTGTAAACTCTAAACCATTGATAAGAAAACTAGTAATGCTTCTATACATTTTATTTTTTGATTAATTTAATTATTTTATTTTTCCTGATTTGTGTAGTGTTACTATTCTTGGACGGTGCTTGAGGACTTCGGTTCGCCTCGTGTCAACCTCGATTAGTTCACTTCCTGATTATGACGTTTTGGTAGTTTTAGGAGGGGGTTGTTGTGTTCGTAAGAGTGCATCACCTTTCTCTTTGCTATCTCCCCTAGATTTCGATTTATTTATAAAATGTGCGTGTTAGTTAGGGTATGTTGAGTCTTGGACGATGACTGTGGAACAACATGAAACCTGAATCTCGTGAAGGGTAGATTGGCCTCTCTTGTTCTCCACGACGAAGCATCCTGAGCTAATTTGCAATGAAAATAACCGTATCTTGGTTTACCGATTTTGACTTACTTATCGAACGTGACTGTGGTAGTTGTGTTATGTACCTAGGAGGCTTGGTTTGAGACCACCGGGGTAGGGTAATTGAACCGCTCTCTCGACCTCAAATCTCGCGATTATTTATTGTTAGTCTGCAAGGATTTTTTTTTAATACTTATACTCTCGAGTAGAGTGGCGTTAGCCTTGATTTTTTGTGAAGTTGCACGATGACCGTTTCCGGGTTCTCTGCCCACTGTCCCTTCAGGTCATGGTAGGTTACGGTTTTCCGTTCGTTTTTTACCTTAGACTCAAATTTTTTTACCGGATACTCATTTTGCTCTCCTGATGGTGGTTTGCTTCACTAACCCCACCAGTTAAAGTTTTTGACTTTATTTAAGGTTTCGGGTCCTTGATTCTCGACTAGTGGCGTGTGCGGGTGGTAGCGCGTCATTAGCTTTTATGGTGTTGCGAGGGGTCTTTCCTGACCGACGTCACCACATTTTCCGTACTTCGTACATTTTCTTGTTATTTTTTAAATATTGCTTATATTTTAATTAGCTTAACATTTTGTATTTTTTAAATTTTAATAATTTCATTTATTAGCTTAGTGTTTGGAATCTCCGCTTTGGTGATCTCCGAGTCCAAATTTTAGGAGGGGGTGTGTAACAACCTTTTTTTGTGGTTGTATTAAAAATACGTTAATCTAAAATCATTAATTTATTTGGCTTAAATTAGAGGAATTTTAATTATTTTCATATAAAATTGAAAACTGGCAACAAATTGCATTTCATATAACAAATCTTTGTGTGTATATTACATAAATAGTTTTAATTCTCTCTTAAAAATTGGATTGATATTATGTAACAGCAACGCAAGAAAACTTTTATACTTGAGTTGATTCGAAAGCTTTTGAGTAATTCAGTTAATGCTGACTGTTAACAGCAATAAGAATGATTTTAACTTAATGCTTTATATTAGTGCCATCATATTTTGGTGGCACTATACTACCAAATTTTTAAACACGTTAATATTTCTCTTACTTCTATTTTGCACTATTATTTTACGTACTTATATTTATATTACAAATGGCTCTTAAGTAACTTATTTACCCAAGTTTCTCTTCGGAAAAAAAATAATATAATATTAAAATGCAAGTAATTCAATAAAACATCCAGAATAAGAAAGAGGTATAGAAACGCTTTCATCTGTATTGACCGTTCCGTATCCGTAGTTAATCACGGAAGCTGTCCATAGAAAATATTAGGCTGAGAAATTTTGTGGTAAATTTTATATTTATTAAGCTTAGCTTTAAAACCTTTTAGTACCTCTCCTACTATCCATAATTTGGTAAATAAACTTTTTGCATATTGTTATATTATTTTATTATTAAGCTTTTAATGTTCATTAAAAGGTTTTGTTATTTTCCTGATTTAAAGATAACATGGTGCTGAGTATTCATTTAATTATATATCTAAATTTTACATAATTTTTTATTACTAGGCATAAGTGAATAACTAAGCAATTGAGAGACAAGCGGCATTTCAGGTGTGTTACCAATTCAATATAATAGAATCCTCCTTTTTAATCTACCGATTGTGGACGAGACGGCATATTAATTAAATGATAAGCGGCATATAATTAGTGATGAAAGGTTTGTAAATACAATTTGTTAAATAATTGTATTTAGGAAAACTTTATAGTTTCGTTATTTATTAATTATCTGATTTAAATTACATCACTAAGTATATGTTTTTGTTGTTTGGCTTTTATGGTTGTTTATAATTTATTTTAAATTAACTTGTGTGTGTGTGTGTGTGTGTGTGTGTGTGTTTGTGTGTGTGTGTGTGTGTGTGTGTTGTGTGTGTGTGTGTGTGTGTTTGCTGTGTGTGTGTGCGTGCGTGCGTGAGTGTTGTGTGTGTTTTGTGTTGTGTGTGTGTGTGTGTTGTGTGTGTGCGCGTTGCTGCGTGCGTGCGTGTAAGTGTTTGTGTTTTGTGTATGTGTGTGTGTGTGATTCGTGTGTGTGTGTGTGTGTGTGTGTGTGTGTGTGTGTGTGTGTGTGTGTGTGATGTGTGTGTGTTGTGTGTGTGTGTGTGTGTGGATGTGTGTGTGTGTGTGTGTGATTAATACAAATAAATCAGGCATAATTTTTCCGATGTTGACGGCTCATTGCTACTTTCCAGTTCATATAAAGTGAAGTTGTATAACTGTTTAACAATAATAACTGCATTCCATAAAAACAGTTTTATCATGTAGGAGAAATCTTTTAAATGTATGTTGTAAATAACAAAACATCGTTTTATGTAAATTCATATAAGGTGGCTCTAAGTAGTCTTCGAAGGTAAATAAGAGTTGCAGTTGCAGTAAGGTGATAGAGATAATTAGGTTTGTATATTTACAGTCTACAAATTACTTAATCATGGGAGAAACCAATATCAGTTTTTATTAACTATTCACAAGTAAAAACGCAAAACGGGTTTAGTAAACTGTATAAAATATTTCAATATTTAGCTTAGTTCTCCAGCACAGTAATTATTAGAACAGTCGAAAGAAAAACACGTCTGAAGGTATGCGTATTACTTTTAATATATAATTTATTTGATATTCTTCACAAAAATTCCAATAAAGATTTTAATGTGTTATAGGAGGAGGCTGTCATAAACCAACCAACTCTGCATCAGCTCTTATTCTACTCGATCTCTACTCATTTGCTTAGTTAATTAGATAAAGGTGAGTGTTACGATATTTTTTAATAAATTAATAAATAGCATTATGCGGTACGTATTTGTTGGTTTTAAACTTCGTAGTTATTGATTCGCATGTAATAATAAACCGTTAAAACCTTTTGTCTTTTATTTACGTTATAGCAATTTGGTATTTTGAACAGCGGCTGATATTGAGCAAGAAAGCTGTAATTAATTACACCAAATCAGTATTTTTGAACTGTAAGTTGGTTTTCGTGAACTGTAAGGTATGATCTGGTTTTTATTGAGATTGATTGATTGATTTGTTTGTTTGAGAAAGAGGCGAGAGAGAGAGAGAGAGATGTGCATGATCAATTTCTATTGCAGAAAATGTTCATTAGTCTATACACCACTAGATTGCGCCACAAACAAATCCTAATTAGTCCTACCACTAAGTAAGAAAAAATATTCTTTAGTCCATACGCAATTAGATGGCCCTACAAACAGATTCAAGTTTCGCAACAAGGGGCCCACGACAAGAGGGCGCAGACCTAACACAGGTTCATATAGCTGTCTTACAAATTAGCATTAGATTATTGAAAATTTTAAATTTAATAACTTAATTCCAATCAGAGCTCAGAACCTGGTGGGGCTAAGAACCAATCATAAACTAATCAGAACATTGTATGCGCACGAATTTGCCTACCTTCCAGACGCTGAACTGCCAAAAAGGCTCTTAATACAACTAAATTAGGGTGAAAATTCCATCATGAAAATTTTGAAAAGACCATAAAAAACTCTGTAATTTATCAAGGGTTGAAAATGGCCGCCGAAAAGAAGTCACAGGAGTGAAAAATACGATTAATATAAAAAAGTGAAATTAGTGTCCCATTGGATTTAAAAAAGTGAAAGTTAAAGTGTCGTGTTACTACTTTTCTAAGTGATTTTTTCGGTGAGTTAGTCAAACGTTATTTCACATCGCCTATAACTGCGTGTGTTAACACTGACCGTCGACCTGTGCTTTTCCGATTCTGTACAGTACAATTTATAATCAGACGCGATATTGTGGACTTATTAGGTACTGAAGAAATTTTAACTGGAACTCATATTTAACTCGTTCGTAAGATTTATGTGCGCAATAAGTCTCAATAGTAAACACACGCTCATCCGTAGAAAAAGACGTAGTTGAACATACACAGACACTACCGAGACAAATGAATACTGGAATAGCAATGGTGCATTTCAATAACACATGACGAGTTAACAATGAGTCTAGTGTTGCCAACTGACTAGCAGAGAGAAATAAAATTTACCTATGCGTGAATTCAACCTGCTGAAACTCAGAGTTGCGTCCATTTCGAAACACCCGTTAGTAGGAACATTATTTGTAAGCTACTTGAACTCTTTTTGTGTTTCTGTTGCTTTACAGAAGCAGTCAATGTAGGTAAATATTTTTCAGAGTTGGTTGATAAAGCCAGATTATTTAGTTATGGCGCACCTCCACTAATAATATGAATGTAATATTTTGGTTCGATCTAAAGTTTTAAAGAGAACCAGTATTATATTATTACATTGCTGTGTTCTTTTTATGGGTAAGTTGCATAAAACGTTGTACAGTTTAAAAATAATAAAGCTTTTGATGTTTTGACTACATGATAGATCTGAAATTTGTTTATTCTGACACAGTTCGATTACAAAATTTAATTGTTTGTTATTCATTAACGTCATTGAATATAAAGTAATAGTCTTGATTACAGTGACTGTTTTTTGCAGTATTGGTAACGATTCATTTATGCAGATAAAAGATAAAAGTTTCAGATTTCAATCAAAGCGATTGCTATTTGAAAACGTTTGAAATTTTAATGATAAAAATTGCAAACAGTATTTGAGGATTATATTACGCAAAAGATTGCGTCTTTTGTGCATTATATAATCCTTATCGTTTCAATTTTTACATAGAAGCATTGAGTAAAAAATCTTTTCAGTCAACGATAGAAGTCAATGATTTTATGGTTTACAAATTAATGAACTTTAATTATTGTTTTCCCAAATTTATTTCAGAGTATTGATGAGAATTTTAAATATTCCGTTAATTCATACGAATTCAGATAACGTTTTACTATTTCAATAATTGTATGATAAATGTTTAAGTGTTGCGCGAGTAGGCTACAATTCTATCTACCACAGTCGAATAGGATTAACTTAAGAACACTTGAGCATATTGTTTTTGCTCTAACGTACATGCATTTTGCCACGTCTAACTTCATGTTTTTGTGGTGATTGGAGTTGTAGTGTAAGTACCTCCCGTGTGGGTAGGTTTCCTGTATATACTTGTGAAAGTGTTGTCATTCCTGCGTACAGGGACATCCAAGAATGGCAGTTTTTGTTCCGACTACAATTCCATTGTGAATTTTATGGACGGTACGCGGCTATTTAGATGATCTAGGAATTCATCTAGCTTATGCTTGCCGTCTTGCCGAACTACGAAAGTATCGTCCACGTATCTAAGCCACATCCTTGGTTTATCTTGCAATTCGGATATCGCTTGGTCTTCAAAGTCTTCCATATATTGCGCACTATGGTTAATAGTGGGAACCCTTCGCCATCCCATACTCTTGTTGGTAGAATTTTTTTTCTACCCGGAAATATGTAGTTCTAATGCATATTGTTAGAACTTCCATTATTGTGTTTACCGCGAGTTGCGTGCGTTCGTCTAACGGTTCATCTTTTTCCAGCTTGTCCCTTATGATAGTTAGTGCCTTATCGGTAGGCACATTTGTGAATAGACTCACAATGTCGAAGCTTACCAGTATTTCTTCGTGGTTTGGTTGGAAGTTTCTGATAGTTTCCAAGAAGTGCTGCGTATTCTTGACCATACACTCGGTTTTTCCCGATAAGGGTGTGATGATACCTAGTAGATAGTGTGCTAATGGGTGGCAAGGTGAATTTCTCGAGCTCACAATTGATCTCAGAGGAATTCCTTCCTACGAATCTTTGGTAGGCCGTACAGATGTGGAGGTTTGCTGTAGTGTGAGATACGTCTAGTTCTTTGGTAAATAGAGAACTCCTTCTTATGCTTTGCCAGCGTCAGGTATATCTCTCTTTCAATTGATGGTATGGGGTCTTTTGATATTTGTTTGTACTCGCCCCCGTCTATAAAATTCGCAATGGAATTGGAGTCGGAACAAAAACTGCCATTCCTGGATGTACTTGTACACACGAATGACAACGCTTTCACGACAAGTGTATACAGAAAACCTACCCACACGAGGAGCTACCTACACTACAACTCCAATCACCACAAAAATGTGAAGTTAGGGTGGAAAAACGCTTGTACGATAGAGCAAAAACAATATGCTCAAAACAAGAGAACCTGAACAAAGAGAAAAGAAAATATCGCTAGAACACTCAAAGAAAATGGCTACCCCGATCTAACACCTAACCCAAACAGGGAAAGGGTGATCGAAAAAGAAGAACCTAAATATACAGCGATAATACCATATATACAAGGTACAAAATACGAAGGATAGGCAATACACAAGATACGCACTGCCTTCAAATCGACCAGAACGCTCAGGGAAATACTAACCAAAACCAAACCATACAATGAAATTCAGAAGAATTCCAAGAATTGTGTATACAATCTAACATGCGAATGCGGCAGAGCATATATAGGACAGCAGTAGACCATTCAAAGTGAGAACACAGGACCATAAGAACAACGTCCGCAAGGGCGAAACAGAAAAATCAAGAATCGCCGAACATGTCTGGAACGAAGACGAGAACACAACTCGTCGGAAACTAAAAGAAGCCACATACATCGCACTAGCAGAAAACCCTATAAGCCAAGCTAGCGTGGAAATGAAACCCATATGGATTTCAATAACGCGCGAAGAGCTTAAGGCACAATACACCTGCGCAAGAAGTTACGGCTCAACGTACGCAATAAACTTCTGTGCAACCACGAAAAAGTTTAACATAAGATCTAAAAAATATATATTGGGTTACTCAGTGGCTCAGCGGTAAAGGTGCCAGACTAGTAAATGAAAGGTACCAAGTTTGAATCTGAGAGTAGTCAAGTCCTTGGGAAAAAATTATATATAACATATGAATTCGACTCAAGTGCTAAAACAATCCTTCTCAGGACTAAGCCTGATGACGAAAGCAGAGATCGCTTCCGAAACGTCGCGCTCAAAAAGCAAAAACTGTGTAAATAGACCGATCAAGTCAATTAATTGTTAACACACGCACACACAATCACACACACACACACACACACACCCACAACACGCTGACAAACGTACGAATCTCACAACACACAAAACACACACACACACGACACGCACACACACACACACACACACACACACAACACAGCACACACGTACAACATGCCATTCGACCAAGAAGTTTTCAACATGAACTTAGTACAAATGTCTGGATTGGAATTTACGGAAACCACGTGTTTGGACCTTATTTCTTGCCACAACGTAAATTCAGAAAATTTCCTACAATTTTAGAAGAAGAACATGTTAATATGTGAAGACATTCCTTTGAATTTAAGAGGACATTCTTGGTTTCAGCTTGATGGATGTCCGGCCCATTATGACAGAAATGTAGAAATTGGCTAAACAATAACTCCCGAGGTGGATAGGTTGTGGAAGTCCAGTGGCGTGGCCTCCTAGATGATTTAACGCCACTTGACTTTTGTATGGATTCATGAAGGAAAAAGTGTATACCACTCCGGTTAATACACTTGAAGAACTTCACAATCGCATCAGAGATTCTTGGAATGAAATAAGCGTGCATCATTTAGTTAACTTAAGACGTTCTATTGTACGTCGCTGTGAAATGTATTGAAAAGAACGGTTTACATTTTGAACAAAGTGTCTAATTTTATTATACTAGTGTTATTGTTATTTATTTATAAATCGTTATTGCTAAGAATTCTTATTAATTTCACAATTATTAATTAAGTATTATTACAATAATAAATAAGGATTATTAAAATTAGTGTACTAAACAGATTTCAATTTACAAAAGTCTTGTATTTGAGTATGGCTTGATACAGTGGCGGCTCTTTAATGAGAGCAAGTGAGCACGTCTATAACTTATTAGAATCTCACTTAAAACTACATACATGTTTATGGCGAAATTGATACATAATTAACAGAAAGTATTGACCGCATAACAATAATAATTATGCATTTCTTTTATACGAGGATAATAACAATGGATACTAAAAAACCGATAACCTACCTATTTATAAATGAAAATGTATTTGAAATTTTAAAGAAACGATCGTTAGGTACTAAAATGGCTCTAAATGTTTTATTATATCTTTTTTATTAAAAACTTTATATTCAATTATTCACATAAAAACACATTACTTAACTTAGTACCACATCAAACACTAAAAATCAAAATAGCTCGGAAACGCACAGGAATTTCGAAACAGAAGAAGGTACATCATTTTTGTTAAACTGTATGTAGATAATGAAAATAACAGTTTTTTTTTAAAATAGTCATTGGCGTAGAAGGTCTGTTTATGAAAGGGGTTGAGCACCCCCTCCACTCCGCCACTGTGCAAGTTTATGAACATTCTTATCGCTTGTTTTATGCCCCTTAATTAATAGACATTATTGTTGAGATTGTTTAATATACCAGTGATTACTTATATAATTTAGACTGTTTTTGATTTTTTCAAGAGTTGTCAAATTTTAATTTTAATAAATAAGATTTGTAAACACATCTGAATTTTGATCAGTTCTTAAGATTAGGTAATTTAAAGGTTATGAGCACATGCAAATTTGTACTAAATCAATAAAGAACTGTAAAGTATATTATCATGAAAAATAAAATATATTTATAACTAAAGTTGTCAAGACTGTCAACACAAAATATGGATAAATTTCAAATTTGAAAAATTACATGGTAAATCTAATTTTACTCATGGAGAACGATGGCGTTAGCATATGGACTTAAACAACCTTACAAAGTTGTTACTGGTGAAGAAAAGATCCATCTAATAATACAACTGAAGTAAAAAGTGAAACAAATTTTTAAATAAATGTGAAGATTATCGCTATAGACATTCTTTAAGTAAAGTTTTATATTATTTAATGTATTCTGACATAGTTCCGCAAATAACGTGTTATACTGATGTTAGTAAAATGTGGAAAGCCTTAAATGATCTTTTGATAAGAAAATGAATATACTCTACATGCATTGGTAAAATCTACAATTGGTATTAAATGTGAATCGAAAATACTATTGCCAACATTTCAAAATACAATGAGTTATGGTCTAGATTAGTTGAAAGAACAGTAAAAACATCTGAGGAAGATGAGCAAGATTCTTTGGAAGCTGCATTTAGAAATAGTAAATTCTCTTAAAGCAAAGCATCTTTATTTTTAACTACTCTTGAAGAGTTGGATAATATATAGACAATTTAAAACAAAACAAAACTTAACTTATGATGATGTATGTTCTCGTTTATTAAATTGTCAATTAGTAATGCCAAATGACGATAATCAAGCTTTTATACTAAGAATCAAAAGCTAAGAAAAACAATTGGAATGTTCTTACTGTAAAAATAATGGAAAATGGTACAAAGATCATAATTATTGCAGAAATAAGAAAGAAAATCACATTGTATACGCGTCTGAAGAAGATTCATCAAGAAAATCCAGAATCTAATAATTTCGCATATACAGCATCAGTAACTACAGAAACAAAATAAATGGGTGTTTGACACTGGTGCCACGTCTCACGTGACAGGAAATAAATCCATTTTACGAAATATTAGACCTTTTAGTGGTTTTATTCGGTTGAAACAATAAAAAGTAAGAATAACAGAAATTGACGTAACCTAGAGCATTATTACCTAATGGTGAAATTATAAATATCAATTTGAATGATGTACTTTATTCAAACGAACTTAAATGTTCCTTAATGTCTTTGAAAAACTTAAATCTAAAGAATTAAATGCAAGGCAATAAAATGAAATTGTTTTATCAAAATCAGGAAAAATTGTTGGTTGTTATATCAGAAAATAAAGAACAAGTATTTCAAGTAACAACATGTGACGTAAGTAATATCAGCGTTGCTACATGGCATAGAAATTAGGCATATATCATCTATTGAAGACACAAGAAAAGTAGTTGCAGATCCACAGTATTACCGGAAAATTATTCAGAAAAATTGAATGCGTAGCATGTAACAAATCAAGATGTCCGAAAATATCAAGAGATGAAGGACATTCGTGTTCCGATGTATTAGAAAAATTCACTCTGATGTAGTTGGACCATTTCAATCAAATCTTTAGGTGGAAAATGGTATTTTGTTTCGTTTATTGATGAGTTTTCCGTTACACCAATGTTTATTTCATAAATAAAAATCTGAGGTAGAAGAAATAATAAAAATCACATAAAAAATTGAGAGACAAACAGGAAGAAAGTAAAAATTTTAAAAGCGATAATTGGTGAATATGTTTCGAAATCTTTAGAAACATTTTTCAATGAAAATGGCATAGCATGAATATTCTATTCCGAGAGTCCACGAAACTAATGGATTAGCAAAAGACTAAATAGAACTATTACTACTATGTCTAGAACTAGTTTAATTGATGCAGATTTACCAAAATATCTATGGGCTGAAGCAGTAGCATATGCAACTTATACAAAAATATGTCACTCTTTTCATAAAAACCCCATTTGAATTATTTATGCATAAACCTTCAATAAACCATTTAAAATGTTTGGAGAAACAGCATATATACATATTTCAAAGAAGAAAGGAAAACCAGTAATAAGATGGGTAACCGAGCAAAAGAAGCAATATTTGTTGGATATGCAGAAAGGTTGGCTGGTATCGATTCTGGATACAAAACAAAGTAGTCATATCAGAGACTACAAATTCATGTCCCACGAATCTAATGTAGTCTTAATCGAATCTATAGAAAGTCATTCAGTTCGATGATCAGTGAAAATTATGAAGAAAGCGATAACGAAAATATTCAATTTTTAAATGGAAATGATAAAATTGAAGATGAAACAATATACGAAATAATGAAGAAAATATAGATAATATAATTGAAGAACAAAGAACTGCTACTAGACCAGAATGTTCGTTTGAACCTCGTCGAAGTGAGAGAATAAAAATAAAATTAACTATTCAGAAGAAGACTATTGTAATATAGCTCTGGATGAACCAAACTACTTTTAGTCGAATTATTTCAACATTGGCTTAAAGCAATCACTGAAATGTTGAGATTGTTTAATATACCTGATTACTTATATAATTTAACTGTTTTGTTTTTTCAGAGTTGTCAAATTTTAATTTTAATAAACAAGATTTGTAACACATCTGAATTTGATCAGTTCTTAAGATTAGGTAATTTAAAATTATAACATGAAAAAATCTAGCATTCGTTTATGAGTTATAATGAAAATTTGAGAAAAAATTATATTCATCACTCTGTATCTCAAACAAGCTTCTACGACATATGTTTATAGGAACTTTTCTTTTAGAAACATGTGTTCTATCTTATTAAAGTTTGTCTACAAAAACTGACTCTTATATATATATATATATATATATATATATATATATATATACAGTGTCCGGTGAGACTGTACAAACTGAAATGGTATCCTTGGTCAATTTAAGTAAAAAGTCCATAAACATAGGTCTGATTCTAATAGTTACCCAGATACAAGCGTTTAAAGTTTATAAATGATCACATATTTTTCAAAAGTAATTTATTAGTCAACTGGAAAAACAAACCGAAACAATCTGTCATTTATTCGTTTGTGTTCTAATAATGACAAAGTGGATTGTAGTAAATTAAGTGTAATTTAAATTTAAAATGCCTTTTCAATTTTAACGAAGTGTATGCTGACATCATTTACATTTATGGATTTTGTGATGGAAATGCGATAGCTGCCGTTAGAATATGAACGAAGATTTCCCAACAGGAGGATTTCAAATCACCAAACCTTTTCTTCTGTGTTTCAACACGTTCGAACTCATGGTTCATTTCCATCAGTTTCAATAAGATCTGATCGTCCTGTGGAGTTAAATGTGAATGAGCAAGAAAACATTCTACAGATGGTTGATCAGTCAGGGTTGAGTGTTAGAAGAATTTCTTCTCGAACAGGAGTCCCCGTATGTCAGTATGGCAAACATTACATGATGGGCTTTGTATCCTATCATACACAAAACGTTCAGCACCTTGAACCTGGAGATTTTGCTTTGCGGTTGAATTTCTGCCAATGGCCAGAAGAAAAGTTTGGTGATTTGGAATCCTCCTGTTGAAATCTTCGTTCATATTCTTAACGGCAGCTCTGCATTTCATACAAAATCCATAAATGTAAATGATGTCAGCATACTCTTCGTTAGAAAATTGAAAAGGCATTTTAAATTTAAATTACATTAATTTACTACAATCCACTTTGTCATTATTAGAACACAAACGAATAAATGACAGATTGTTTCGGTTTTGTTTTTCCAGTTGGCTAATAATAATTACTTTTGAAAAAATATGTGATCATTTACAAACTTTAAACGCTTGTATCTGGGTAACTATTGCGAATCAGACCTATGTTTATGGACTTTTTTACTTAAATTGACAGAAATACCATTTCAGTTTGTACAGTTCCTCACCGGACACTGTATATATATATATATATATATATATATATATATATATATATATATATATATATAATATACAAAGAAAGCACTAGACATAAAATTCATACATTGGAAAATTGAACATGAACTTAGTAAATATCATTTGAGAGCTTGTGATACATAACGTTGCTTTGACATTTTCCTTACCTCTCATAGTAAAGGAACAATGCATTTTCCAATATTTACATTTTAATATCTCCTGAACTACTTAACGGATTCGAATATTCTTAGTCTCGTTTGAAAGAGTAATTTGTAGCCTTTTGAAGGGTGTTTTTGTTGGTGTGTTTAATTTTAAACAAATAAACTGGAGAGCGTTCTCTGCAGAGATTTAACATTTTTGTGATTTTTGGAAAAAACTAAATAGAACGGACTATTTATTTGACAGACCGTTACACGGCTTAAAATTACCTAAATTTGAGTGATAGTGTCAAAACAAATTACATATTTGAAATTTGAAGACCAATTAATTCAAATTAAGAAGACATGTATTTTTAATACATTTAAAATCCATTTATACAATAATGTTATGTAAAATATTTTGCTACATATGCAATAAAATTTCTAGCATTTTCAAAGTTTGTTTTCGAAGAATCATCGAACCAAATTGTGAAAGAAAATTAATCAACGTTTGAAATTAATTATTTAATTACAGAATGGGATAAACAATTCTTCAAAATAATTTTGTTTAATAATTTTACTATTATGATGTTTATATCATTAATTCTAAATATGTTCAAATAATTTTGGACCATATTAGAACAGAAAACAGGCATTAGATTTAAATTGCGTTATTGTCAAATCCACATTTCAGTAAAAATTAAATTTTGAATATATTTGGAAGAAAAATTTATTGTCAAATAATATTGGATTTTCTTGCTTTAAAATGTCTTTAATAAAGACATTAAATATGTTTCGAAAATGACGAAATTGTTTTAATGAGAAATATTAAATGTGTATTAAAATTTTGCCTTATCTTACTTGTTTAGATTTCATTTTAATTTTTTCAAAATTTAAGCCTCATATGAATCAAGAACATTTTCGAAATTAGTTTTTCAGTAAACATTTCTGTAATACTTTTTGGATATTTAATTACTAGTTCCGTTCTATTTTTCGCAAATAAATTTGAAGTTAAATAATAAATGAGGACAAACTATAACAGAGAGAATAACACTAAAAAAATTTATTTCCGCAATTTCTGATAATAATTTATGGTCTATAAGTTAATCGCTACAAAACTGTCATATTCTTGTTAAATCTCTACAATGTTTGACTCAAGGTCAATTTCATTACAAAGAACAAAAAGAAATATTTACAAGCCACCAAGCAAGCAGAAAATTTAGCACCAAAACAAAACAAGGCAACAATTCAATTTAACCACGCAAAAAAACCCAACCAAACACGGAGATAAAAAGAAAAAGGAAAAGCACACAACCACAAAAAAAACGCAACAAAAGACCACACAACAGAAACGAACAACAACAATCGCAGACAGACAGCCACCTTTATTTACATACACGACAAGACAACAAATAACACAACACAGAACAGACACAACCAGAAGCAGACAGACGCAGACGACCAGACAGACACGCACAGCCAAAGACACAGCACAACACAGACCGACGCACAAAACACGACACAAAAGAAACACACAAAAAACACAAGACACACACACAGAACAGACAAACACAGAAAAACAGACACACAAAAGACAAAAAAAACAGACACAGACACAACACAGACACAAACACAACACAACACAGAACACAGACACAGAAACAGACACAGACACAGACAAACACAACAACAAGACACAGACACAGACACAGACACAGACACAGACACAGACACAGACACAGACACAGACACAGACACAAAAACAGACACAGAAAGACACAGACACAGAACACAGACACCAGACACAGACACAGACACAGACACAGACACAGACACAGACACAGAACACAGACACAGACACAGACACAGACACAGACACAGACACAGAACACAGACACAGACACAGAACAGAACACAGACACAGACACAGAACGACAAGACACAGACACAGACACAGACACAGACACAGACACAGACACAGACACAAGACACAGACAGACAAGACACAGACACAGACACAGACACAACAAGACACAGACACAGACAAGACACAGACACAGACACAGACACGAAGACACAGACACAGACACAGACACAGACACAGACAAGACACAGAACAACACAGACACAGACACAGACACAGACACAGACACAGACACAGACAGACACAGACACAGACAACACAGACACAGACACAGACACAGACACAGACACAGACACAGACACAGACACAGACACAGACACAGACACAGACAAGACACAACACAGACACAGACACAAGACACAGATGAACAAGACACAGACACAGACACAGACACAGACACAGACACAGACACAGACACAGACACAGACACAGACACAGACACAGACACAGACACAGACACAGACACAGACAAGACACAGACACAGACAAGACACAGAAGACACAGACACAGACACAGACACAGACACAGACACAGACACAGACACAGGACACAGACACAGACACAGACACAGAAGACACAGACACAGACACAGACACAGACACAGACACAGACGACACAGACACAGACACAGACACAGACACAGACACAGACACAGACAAGACACAGACACAACAGACACAGACACAGACACAGAACAGACACAGACACAGACACAGACACAGACACAGACACAGACACAGACACAGACACAGAACAAGACAGACACAGACACAGACAAGACACAGACACAGACACAGACACAGACACAGACACAGACACAGACACAGACACAGACACAGACACAGACACAGACAAGACAAGACACAGACACAGACACAAACACAGACACAGACACAGACACAGACACAGAACAACACAGACACAGACACAGACACAGAACACAGACACATAGACACAGACACAGACACAGACACAGACACAGACACAGACACAGACAAGACACAGACACAGAACAGACACAGACACAG
Organism: Vesta saturnalis; assembly: GCA_036346205.1. Classification (NCBI taxonomy): domain Eukaryota; kingdom Metazoa; phylum Arthropoda; class Insecta; order Coleoptera; family Lampyridae; genus Vesta; species Vesta saturnalis. Next base: position 39,395 of record JARFJB010001063.1, read on the forward strand.
ACACAGACACAGACCAGACACAGACACAGACACAGACACAGACACAGACACAGACACAGACACAGACAGACACAGACACAGACACAGACACAGACAAGACAAGACACAGACACAGACACACACGCAGACACAAACACAGACAATGACACAGACACAGACACAGACACAGACACAGACACAGACACAGACACAGACACAAACACACACAGACACAGACACAGACACAGACACAGACACAGACACAGACACAGACACAGACACAGACACAGACACAGACAACAAGACACAGACACAGACAAGACACAGACACAGACACAGACACAGACACAGACAAGACACAGACACAGACACAGACACAGACAAGACAAAACACAGACACAGACACAGACACAGACACAGACACAGACACAGACAGACACAGATTACAGACACAGACACAGACACAGACACAGACACAGACACAGACACAGACACAGACAAGACACAGACACAGACACAGACACAGACACAGACACAGACACAGACACAGACACAGACACAGACACATACACAGACACGGACACAAGACACAGACACAGACACAGACACAGACACAGACACAGACACAGACACAGACAAGACACAGACACAGACACATACACAGACACAGACACAGACACAGACACAGACACAGACACAGACACAAACACAGACACAGACACAGACAATAACACAGACACAGACACAGACACAGACACAGACACAGAAACAGAAACAGACACAGAAACAGACACAGACACAGACAAGACACAGACCAGAACACAAACACAGACACAGACACAGACACAGACACAGACACAGACACAGACACAGACACAGACACAGACACAGACACAGACACAAAGACACAGACACAGACACAGACACAGACACAGACACAGACAAGACACAGACACAGACACAGACACAGACACAGACACAGAAACAGACACAGACACAGACACAGACACAGTCACAGACACAGACACAGACACGGAGACAGGCACAGACACAGACACAGACACAGACACAGACAAACAGACACAGACACAGACACAGACACAGACACAAACAAAACACACACACACACACACACACACACACACACACACAAGATGTATTTTGTTCAAATAAATTTAAAACAAAACAAATATATCATTTTATGATAACCATACCAATCGAAAAATACAAAAATATAATAAGACATCACATTCTTACGTAAGTTATGAAGAAAACTTGGTTTAATAACGTATGTCTTACAGCACAATTATATTGATATCTGTGGCATTGGCGTATAACTATGGATACATGTTGATGTATATTATCATTCCTCGATTAAATTCTTTTAGTTGTTGAAATCTATATCTAGCAACACGTCTTTCTAATACATTCTAAAGATGTCAATGGAGTTTAGATCAGGACTCAGTGGTGGAATCCATGGTTTAATCTGGTGGTGAAAATTCATGTGATCCGCAGTATGTTTGAATTATCTTGTAGAAAAACAAAATTCGTATACCATAATGCCGTTTTTGCATTATTTATATTGCACAACACATGATTCTTAAAACCAGCGTTATTAGATTTCATATTGTTAAAATTAATAAAATTATTAAGACATAAATAGTTATTATTTTTAATTATTTTAATATATATATATATATATATATAATATATATATATATAATATATATATATATATATATATATATATATATATATATATATATGTATATATACATACACAGTGAATCTTAATCCAAAATTAACATAGAACTCATCATTATAAACAAAAAGTTCACATGTACATTAAATGCTTCGTTTCAGATACATGTCAAAGTTGAAAAAAGAAATCGCGATTTCTTCAATATTTTGACTGCTTTTCATTTCATGAAATTTCGTATACATTTTTTTACAGTTGTTTGAACAGTTGTTATCAAAGAACATGACAATATTAATTTCTTTTTCTTGAATATTGGATATTTTAGTGCACCTTACAAGTTTTAAATAAATAAACATTGTGAGTTTTAAATGTGTTTCTCAGAAACATTGCTCTAGACATCACTAAAATATACCTTTTTTAGCAGAAAAGATAGGAGAATCGATTTTCTAGTAAAATGGTATCAGCACAAAAAATTGCAACGATTTAAATCAAATTTTGCTTAGAGACCACAACTAAATGACAATTTGTATTTCATTTCAAAAACCATCGTATACGAAATTCAGAAATTATTTCAAACAGTCAAAGATATTGAAGAAAACCTTCAATTTGACATGTATCTAAACAAGCATTTGGACCCATGACATTGAACTTTTTGCTTATAATGATGAGTTCTAGTACTTCTTTAATTTGGCATTAGATAAGATTACTGTATATATATATATATATATATATATATATATATATATATATATATATATACATGATGTAAAATCTTTTACAAAAAAACAATTCTAGAAATTTTATGTCGATTTAAGTAAATTACCTGATATAAAATACTTCAAGAACTATCAAAATCTAACATCTTTAATTAAATATCTTAGAATGGTTTCTTTAAATGATAGGTTCTGTACATTTTAGTAATACTAATCTTAACTTGGTTTGAGCACATTCATTTTTCATAAGTTTTTGTTTTCAAAATTTCGCAATTTTAACATAAAATTTAGTAGTATAGCTATACGGATCCTGACTCACTTTTGTCACTAGATTTGTCACCAGATCTAGGAAAAGTAACCAGAAAAGTTACTAGATTTCAAGGTCGGTAACATTGCCTATTTCAAGGTAGCTGAAGAACATGTGCTTCAAGGTTATGTCTCTAGTTTCAAGGTCATTATAGTTCCTGAAGGTCATTGCCCTCAAGCAAGTCTATGCATGTTTTGAGGCCACGCCCTATTCTGAGAAACAAAGGGGCCCATTGTTTAAAGTCTATGCTGTCACATGAGAGAACAAAGACGATCTATTGTTTTGGCTGAGTCATTCTGAAATTCTAGGAAATCAAAACAAAGACGATGCATTGTTTAAAGTCTATGCTTTCAAGGCCACATGAAAGAACAAAGACTATCTATTGTTCCGTTAGAAATAGATTGTTATCTCAATTCTAGGAAATCAAGAAACGCTTCAAAGTCTATGCTTACAATTTTCAAGGTAAAGAACAAAAGCGATTCATTCTTCTGGTCGAGTTATAAAAATAAATTGTTATCTCAATTCTAGAAATCATGAATAATGTATTGTTCAAAGTCTATGCTTATAATTTTCAAGGTAAATGAACAAAGACGATTCATTGTTCAGTTAGAAATAGATTGTTATCTAAGACATCTCTTTCAAGAACAAAGGCAATCCATTGTCAACGATTTAAAGTTTATGCTTAAAGGTCACCTCTGATAACAAAGACGATCCATTGTTCAGTTAGAAATAGATTGTTATCTCAATTCTGAAATCAAGAGCCCTGAGGTGCATGTTTCAAAACGTGTGCTCTAAACAGGTGGCCGTTCTAAACAGGTAGCCGTTTCCTAAAACAGGTAGCCGTTTCCTAAACAGGTAGCCGTTTCCTAAACAGGGTCCGTTTCAAAACAGATAGCTGTTTCGCAAGTTTCCCATACGACCACATCTCAATTCTGAGAAATCAAAAGGGCCCATTGTTCAAAGTCTATGCTTATAAGGTCACATCTGATAACAAAGGTGATTCATTGTTTTGGCTCTGTTAGCTTCTAAAATTCTAGGAAATCAATAACAAAGACGATGCATTGTTCAAAGTCTATGTTTACAATTTTCAAGGTAAAGAACAAAAGCGATTCATTGTTCTTCGAGTTATAAAAATAGATTGTTATCTAATACATCTCAATTCTAGGAAATCAAGAACAAAGGCGGTCTATTGTTCAAAGTCTATATTTATCATTGTTTTGGATGAGTTATAAAAATAGATTGTTATCTAAATACACTTCAATTCTAGAAATCAACAAAGACGATGTATTCAACGCTTCAAGTCTATGCTTACAATTTTCAAGGCCACTGAGAGAACAAAGACGATCTATTGTTCAGATATAAAATAGATTGTTATCTCAATTCTGAAATCAAGAACAAAGAGGCTCATTTTAACGGTTCAAAGTCTATGCTTACAAGGTTCATGAGAGAACAAAGACGATCTATTGTTATGGATGAGTCATAGTTTCTAAAATTCGAGAAATCATGAACAAAGACGATGCATTGTTCAATGATTTAAAGTTTCTAATCACATTGATAAAAGACGATCCATTGTTCAGTTAGAAATAAATTGTTATCTCAATTAGAAATCGGGCATTGTTCAAAGTCTATGCTTACAATTTTCAAGGTAAAAGAACAAAAGTGATTCATTCTTCTAGTCAGTTATAAAATAAATTGTAATCTCAATTCTAGGAAATCAAGAACAAAGATGACGCTTCAAAGTCTATGCTTACAATTTTCAAGGTAAAAGAATAAAGACGATCATTGTTGAGTCGTAGCTTATGAAAAGGTGATCCGAACTTATCCGACCTTAGAACTTATCTCTATATAAGTAGATAAAGAACAGTCCCACGTCAGTCGATACATTACAATCGTCACAACAACAAATTACCTAAAGTAAAAAGCAACTATTATTATCACCAGTGTGTGCATCATATTTTACAATCCTAACTAAAAGTTTTATTGTAAACCGAAGAGCAATTTTTAAAGTAAAGAGTAACTATTATTACTCACCAATTTGTGCATCATATTTTACAATCGTGACTAGAACCGTTGTGAAGAGCAATTTTTAAAATTCATTGTTACGTGTGCTTCATATTACTAGCTATGAGTATGCCAAGTAGTAGTGAGATGGTTAATTTAACAAAGCGCATTGTTCCCTTATTGAAAACAAAAAGGAATTTGCCAGGCACATCCGTATAGTTAACACCAATATCAAGCTATTGCAAGATATAATTAAACATAAAATTTATTATGAGACCAATGAAAGCTTGCTTAAGCTTGAGAGCAATTTAGCATTGCTCAAGTGCTATCTGGTTAGATTGAGACGGTTAAAGAACGCTTCAGAGAAGGTTGGTAGTGGAATTGTCAATAAAAAGGTATGCATAAATTACGTTGGTACCCCCTAGACTCATGTTTCAATGGTAGGCTGCTTACAGGAATTATAATCAATATGTCAAACATTAAGGACCCTTTGATATTTTTACTAAACGCATATAATAGTTTTGCACGTAAGTGAAATTAATGTTAAGGCAATCTATGCTAAAGGTAAATGTGGTCTTAGGCTGTAATTTCATGCAACCCCAAAATCATAGTATTGAGTTGAAGACTTTTGCCACAAAAAATTGCGTTATTGATATTTCAACCAATGTACGTGTCTGGTACAATGAAAACGTGTATGATAAGTTACGGATAAAATTAGAGGAGTTTTCGAAAGGGATTCGGTTGGGCAGTACATGAAGTCTTACATTTAAAAGTAAATATTAATAGCTATGTCCCATTTAGAGGCGGTTGTTCAACTTATGTTAAAGTTCCCGCTTCATAGAAGTAAAGCACGCTGTTGTTAATGTTAAAAATAACGATGAGTTTTGCTTCCTGTGGGCCGTTGTTTCGCATTATATCCGCAATAATACGGAAAGGGTTCAAAGTTATCCTCATTTTCTAGACGTTTTGAAGTTTGATTCAATTCACTTCCCATTCAGCTGGATGATGTAAAAAATTTGAGAAACTAAACAACCTCGCAATTAATTTGTACTGCATAAATGGTAAAAAGTTACCTTTGTATTGAGTAATCAGCAAAGCGATAAAGAACCCATAAATCTTTTAATACTTTCTGATCAGGCCGCGGATAACACTGTATACCATTTCACATGGATTAAAAATATGTCAGCTTTATTTTCAAAACAGATATCAATTAAGGGGCAAAATTTATTTGTTACCGATGCTTGAACCATTTTTCTTCAGATCGC
>JARFJB010001064.1:0-45007 GCA_036346205.1 Vesta saturnalis
CGACACTCAGATGACGAACATATAGGTGACATAAACCATCTGCCACGAGGAATTTTACGACAAGGAGGCGAAATAAGGCATGTAGTCGACGATGAATTTGATGCAGACGATTTGATTCCACTTGCACAACTATTCCCACAACCTGGACCAAGCAATAATAAAAGAAGGAAAGTTACTCACGCAAAAACCGATCACACTTGGTTACAAGAAATTCCTAACTTTTCCATAAATAATATTTGTGTACCTCGCCTAGCATCTGCAGAAGCACAATTGGCTAAAATTCCGATCGATTTTTTCAACCTTTTTTTCGGCGAAGAACTTTTGGATAATATAGTTTATCAGACTAATGTGTATTCACAACAAAAAAACATTGATCTTGGTCTCACCAGAGACGAGTTGTATGTAATTCTTGGAGCTTTGTTACTTTCTGGCTACGCAAAATACCCGAATAAGAGAATGTTTTGGAACACTACATCTGATGTACCAATAATTTTGAAAAACAGTATGCGATTGAATCGTTTCGAAACCATATTACATCATATACACTTCAATGATAATTTGCAAATTGACCGTTCCGATAAACTTTACAAACTAAGACCTGTAATAGATACCCTCAATGACAGATTTAGAAGACATGGTGGACTAGAGTATGATACCATACTATGGCAAACACTATGCTAAACAATAAATAAAAGGGAAACCAATTCGTTTTGGATTTAAAAACTGGGCCCTTTGTACTAGCTCTGGATACATGCTGTATTTTGATATTTATACAGGTAAATCGAAAGATAATACCGAAGAACGAGGTTTTGGTCTTGGGGGCGATATAGTGCTCAAATTACTAGAAAAACCTGAAATTTTACCGAATAACGGCTACAAAGTTTATTTCGATAATTACTTTACTAGCCGACACTTACTTGGACATTTGTCAGAAAATAAAATCTGTGCTACACGAACTCTACGAGAAAATCGAACAGGAAAATGTCCGCTCCCTGAAAAGAATTATTGGAAATCGCAAGACAGGGGTACCTGCAAATTTGTAGCTAAAAATGATACTTTGGTCGTCCAATGGAAGGACAATGAAGTAGTGACTGTTGCATCAAATTTTGATAACGACGAAATTGTTAATACTACAAGATGGTGTAGGACTTCTAAATCCAAGAAGCGCATTTCTCAACCAAAATTGATTGCCAATTATAACAAAGGAATGGGAGGTGTTGACAAAATGGATGGCCTCATAGCACTTTATAGAAGCAAAATCCGGCAAAGAAAATGGTATTGGCCAATTTTCGCCTATTTGTTGGATGCCACAATTTCCAACGCATGGTTACTTATGAAACGGCTCAACCCGGACGATTCAACGTGTGCATCCTTGTTGGTTTTTCGTCGTTATATTGCTGTGGGTCTTTTGAACACACATGGAAACATGCCATCAAGAGGAAAGACAACCTCACCTTCTGTGGATCCTTCTCAATTTGACAATGTGGGACATATTATTAAATATAATGAATCTGATAGAAGATGTCAAGTGTGTAAAAAAAGGAGTACTTTTATTTGTAAAAAGTGCGAATGTGGACTGCATCCAAAAGTATGTTTTGAACAATTTCATGCAAAAGTGTGACATTATTGAGTTTTACTTCAAAGATCTGTACTGATATGTACAAAAAACAAAGCCTGAATATTTTTTTAATAATGTACAGCATTAGTATTTTATGCATAGAGTCCCCTTAAAGGGACGGGTGCTATCGAATTATCTATTAAGAGTTAGGAAAAAATTTTATACAAAAATGTTACTTAATTTATTAAATTAAAACCATCTGTAAAGAAAAAAATACTAAAATAATTTTTTTTTAACTTCATGCACTAATGGGTTAATTAAAAATTGCTTCCCATCCGCTCCTTTTCAACTTCATGCGCACTTACAGCAGCTCGAATTCGTTGCTGCGACGGTGCACTTTCCACTCTTATAGTATTTATTTCATACTACAACCCGCCCGGCCACAACACCCTATCCGATGGCATTTTAATCTACGCCTCTAGCCTCCCTAATGGATTATCCTACGTGATTTCAGGGCCCGTCACATCTAATTCGGTGACACCGCAAGTAATGGCAATGGTAACAGGCTATCATCCGCTCTGTTGTAGTTGCCGCTCTTGCGAATCGCCAACACACAGTCAAATTACTTCGAACATTTAGGTGCCTCAATAGCAGATCATATTATGGTTTCCGAACCCATAGCTCACTATTTCAATTGTGAGAGTTTTCTAGGCACCATGATCTCATCAGATCACGTACCACTACTGGTCAAAACTTCATTTTGTCCAGCCACCCCAACACCCTCCTACACCCAAACTTCAAACAACTCAAGATCTCGAGAGAGCCATTAGAAACCTATCTTCCGTAATTACGGACATTTACCGCAAACCACTCCCACGGCACATTGCTAACTGGATTAAAGAGAAAAGACGAATCAATCGTCAATTCTTGCGATCCAGGGATCCAGCTCTCAAGACCGAATACAATCGCCTTAATCAGGCGAGAAGCAAGCAAACAAATTCCGAAGACTCCTGGCCCAAGCCACCTCCCAGTTAGATTATAGAAATGGTAAGCTCTTCTGGCAACAGTTCGATAGACTGATCAGAAGAAAAGTTAACTTTAAATCCCACCTAACCGACCTTTTGGGAAACCTAATCTTCTCCGACCAACGAAAGGCCGATTTTTTTGGTCACCACCTCCAACCCATTTTCCGATCCTCAGATGATCCCCAATTCGATAAACGGTTCACGTCACTCCAAGCGTCGCCTTCAAGAATTCCGAAACCTTAACCTTCCTGAAATGAGATTCCTTTTTATGCCCCCATGGTGCCCGACCAGGTCCCTCTTATTTCAAAAAAGGAAAAAATTTTACCCCAGGTCATGACGACCCAAACTCAAAATCCTCCGTCACTTACCGACCCAGCCCTCCTATTACTCTACAACATATACAACGAATGCTTTGAACAGATGCTAGTCAGGCGACGCAGGACCACCTAGAATTCAACGACCTCCTTCCTAATAGCCAGTTCGGCTTCCGTCCCAACCGAACGCGTCACGATTCCTTGTTGAAGCTGGTTATAGAGACCACCAGAGCATTCAATCACAAGCAATGCAATCTGGCTGTGTTTCTGGACATTAAGGAAGCATTCGAGAGGGTCTGGCACGCCGGTCCCCTGCGAAGATCCGAAACTTTTCCAACTGGGCGAACCGGTGGAGAGCCTCCGTCAATCCCTCCAAAACCCAAACAATCCTCTTCCGGAATTATAACTAGACCGAATATAAGTTCCCAACGCTTGCCTCCAGAAATGTTTCCCTAACCCTAAACCAAAAAAGACTCACACTCCAAGATGAAGTCATCTACCTAGGAATCCTCTCCACTAGAACCTTCAATTGGCTCTCCGATGTAAAAAGAACACTCAATAAGATTAGAAACCGCGCAAACCTACTAGGCGCCTTCCGGGGTAGAATCAGAGGTTGCCACCCTAAAACACTTCAACACACCTACAAAACATACATCCGCCTGCCTATATATATATATATATATATATATATATATATATATATATATATATATATATATATATGCTGATAATAAGTAAAATACTGACCACAGGCATGAGCATACTAACAAAAGAAAATTTATCTACCTTAGTTGATGTTAAGATAGCGATACAACATATAGTAGAATAAGGCAGAAAACCGTTATGTGTTAAGAGTAGTATCTTATCGCCATGTTGGCGAGAAAAGTAAATCGTACGTACTTAATAACTAGCATTTTTAGAAAAACCTTTTTCACAGACGTTTATCATTCTAACACAGCTTTATCTGCCGTTATACAACTATTTGTTACAAGTGGTGACACGGATCTTCCATTTTTGGTATTTATCTTATCTTACCATCTTCGTAATAAGATTGGAGTGCTGAGCTTTTGTTGAATAATCACTGTATGAAACACGACGTTCAAGAATCAAATTAAACACTATAGTAAAATTTGGAAACTGTACTGGTCGTGTGCTCGTAAGTTCAAAGTAAAACGTTATGCATAGTAAGATACTATTCATCCTTTTTGTTCAGGATATATTAGACTAAATAGTGCCACAAGGTGTAAAAAATAACGTGAGGTCGATATAATGAAATATTTGTTTCGTAGAGAACTCATATTTAAATGGACGAAATATGGGATATTGTCGATAAAAGAAAATCTATCATATTTTACTAGATTTACCTACGTGTGTCTGCTTTTTCCAATATTGAAAATGATGTTTAGTTTGTCTGTTTGCAGTGGAATTATAATATTCTATTAGGATTACTATTTCCGAATTTAGCATCGTAATTTGTGGCTATTTGTACTTTATGATTAATCGGAAGTTCATGCACGCAACCTACCGTTGCGTTTCGGCAGTTAGGCACAATAAAAGTAAGGTTTAACTTTTAACGTTTACTTCTATTGGGGAATACCAGCTAGCATTTCCGTATTGCTTACTTTTTGTCTTTTGTGCCTTAACCTTGCATTCCCTTTTATTTATTTTTGTTTAACAACATCAGTGGCTCAACTAGGCACTGTAGGTTAATGTACATAAATCTACTAAATAATTTTATTTCAGGCCCGATGAATTTTTTTAATCAATATTGTGAGCGTACTACACATTCCATAGTGCAATTGTGCAGCTATTTTGATTTGAATAATATATAATATATAATATATATATAAACAAATAATAAATAATATTATTTGTCGCTTCATTAAAATATGTACGTATAGAGATACATTTTGTTTATTTTTATAAACGACGTCGTATTATTAATAGTCATTTTGTTGTGATTCGGTACTTTTTTTAATTGAGCAACCAACAAGTTTCCTTATCTAAAAATTAGGACTTAGATTGCATATAGTTGTATTACCAATTTAGTGGTAAATGTTTAGCATTATTTATATAATCGATTTTTTAACACGTCTTTGAAGGGAGTGAAGGGTGGACCGAATTTAAAGATGAGCGGACAATTCGCATTCCGGCTTTTTGCACACAATTAAATTGTATTCAGAACGCTATTCCGTTAAAAAGTTGAAAAAATGCAGCAACATAATGACGTTATTATCTATAAATTGACGACTGTAATTTAAGTACCCTATCAATTACTACTTTGTAAGCAGGAATTACGTCCCATCATACTGAGCTATATTGGAAACTTGCACCTTATCTATGGCTGATAATATACGGAGCATTCTGTCCGTAACAAATTAAGTAATGGAAAGATTAATACTTACTACAAATTACAAGTGAGCAGATTCCAATGGTTGGAGTTACCTGTAACAAAATTTCAATTAGTCTATTTTTAAAATTTTTGGGGTGTTCTTGTTTCATAACAATTGATCGTTAATCAATGGAAGTAGTAAGAATATTATTTATAACATATCTTCACTTAATTACTTAATCACATAGTGTGTCATCTCTTGAGATAATAATGGGAACTCCATGGATACAAAGATTGGGTAACACATATTCCGTCTGCATATTCATAAATCTCTTATCTCATCGGATTACAGATTCTATGTGTGACTCGTCTCTATCAAGTGCAAGCAATTGAAATTGCTATCTGTTGCATTAGATTTTTACTTTCTCGTGCGCGAAGCTATTAGTAAAATATTGTTTTTTTTTGTGGAAAAATCGGTGTGTGAGTGCGTGAGTTTTACGTTGCGTCTGAGATAGACTCCGTTCCTACAAGTGTTAAAGTGTTAAAATGATGAAAGTTTGAGCAGATGCTTGTAAATTGGGGTGAACTTAAATATGTTCGTTAAGGTCCGGTAATTCAAGTGTACTCGCATACGTATTTACACAAGTTAGTTATTCAAAAAGCAATACTAATCCAACTAAAGCAATACTAAGTTTTAAAAACCAGCTAAATAGGTAACAATAAAGAAACCTCGAGTTTCAAAAGGTGACCTAGCAGGTAAAAGGTCTAACCAGGTAAATGATACCAACAAGTGTAGTACTCGGAGTAGCGTGCGGTGGTATCCGACAGTACCGGATACGACATACTCCTATGGCTCCAAACGAAATACTAAATCCACCTGCAATTTTATGCGCTCGTTTTCACCTTTTCCCAGTAAACACCTGGGTCCGGCTCAATAGCTATCAACAACTGTGTCTCCGGGAGCTGCTGAACTACCAACTTGGTGTAGATTCGCTCTCACACCCTATTTCTTTTAAGCTTTTTAACGTTTCTAAGAATCGGTTGGGGCTCTGATGTTATTTTTTGGTAGGGATTTGAAATACCTTGACCTTGGATTAAATCAAGACTAAATATGATTTACCGATACCAAAACTCCATTCTCCTCTGTTATTGTAACTGATAATGTTCTAAAATTGTGCTCATTGACTTTTTGCACTTCCTTCTAGCCACATTCTGTTCTACTGTGCTTTACTAAAACCCTGGTATTCACTTATTTTTCCGACATAATTTTTCAACTACTAGACCGGAAGTGTACCAGAACTCAAAAAGTTAGATATCTCAAAACATTCACAGTTTTATGTAAGCCAGCAGCTCTCCAAATTAAATGATGATGTTCACATTGTACACTTCCTTTATTACCGGTGTTTTAAATGCAACATATGCTCAAATAAGCTTCAATGTGAGAACCACATTATGTGTACCGATAGTTACCCCTGACGTGATGCTACAAACACCAACTGCACCTTTTTAGACCTGCAAGATTTATTTTGGAGTAACGGCTTACATGATTTGGAACTAAGCTCTCAAAAACAACAGACAATGCTGTACTATACCTGTTTGGGGCAGCAGATAATGGTCAACATCTACATACCGTTATTTCGTTATTCAAGATTGAAATGCTATTTAACCCACTAGCCCGAAAGTTTTTTACTTTATTCGTTCATTTATTGTGTTTCGTGTGACTGAGGGATGATTTTTTGTCATACAAACTATTGTTCTCGTCAGACGATGTACTAGTCAGAGTTGGTTCGGTTAATATACTCTTGATCTAGTTTTTAATTAACTTGAAAGAATCTTTGTAGTTGATAATTTTAGTTAGATCAAGACGATGGGTTGGTTAAATATGTATTCGCTTTATGAATAGCGGTCATATAAGAAAGCAAAGTTATGGTTGATTCACGCAACGCCCGACTACGGTGACCATCCGCTTTCGTCGATCGGGTAGCTGCAGTGTTTGAGCTGTAGATAAGTAAATATGAAATGTATTCGTTAATGCATTCTTAACATTTAATGATTATTTTACGAGCTTAGGAAATGGTAAACATCATGCACAAGTTGGACATAACGCTAATGCTATCCAGTATGAAATTAACGATGCAAAAATAAATTAAACGTTATTGTCTGTAAAACTAGCGGTGAAACATTTTAATTTAGGAGGTTTAATTTATACTTGGTTAGGCATATCACTAAAAGATTGAATATATGCGTTCACTAAACGGCCTTGACCTTCCAGTGTATAAGAAGATATTGAATTCGTTATAACACTTCATTTTCGTTTTGAAATTACAAGAATATCATAATTATAGAAAAGATGGTTTTTTAACAGACTTATTAAGAACATTACTGAAGGAAGGATAAATCTGGTGTTCGCAGGACTGAGTTTATTTTACATAATACTTAATTTCACAGTGTCACGTCAATTTTGGTTGAAGTTCAACGAATTCAAAACACCAGCAGTCCATATTTAGAAAATATTCTACCGCTTCTATGAGCTCTTATAAAACGGTAGAATAATAACGGTTAACCCGATCTCATTGTATAAGATGACGTTAGCTTAAAGTAAATTCTTACGCTTTAAACAAAGTAGTGGTTCAACCACTAGCTAGACTGCGAAAGTTAACATTTTACAAGCTATTTGGGCAAAATTACTTATCTGATCCGGTTACAGGATATTATAAATTAAAATAACATTCGGTTATATGACTCTATTTACACAATTAACTGGTTATTTAAAGTACAACGGAACTATAGCATTTGAAAGCATTTATGTAGTTAGTTAGAAATAAAAGCAGGCTTGGAAGCCCAAATATGGCTAGTTCATGTGCACGTTTTGACGTCGGGTACCGATGCAGGCATCGGTTGTCGAGTGGGTGGCAGAAATGAGAAGATCTGCAGTAGGATGACGGTTAAAGCATCGCAAAACACCACCGTAACCCTCTGACTAAAATAGGCTGGTGCCAAGTAGAGGGAAAATGCTCAGACAACATCCAAGCATTTTGAACATGTGCGTTCGACGTTTCGTTACGGTTGGGAGTTGTATTCCTCTACCTGCTTCAGGAACATATTTATGGGTACCTTTTGATTGTTTTAAAGTTCCTTTTCTAGACAGCGTGGAACTCAATTTTTCGATTATTCCTGATAGTTCTATTACCGTTGAGTTTTAAAGTCCGGAATAAACAATCTCAATATTTTTCATACATTCCGGTAGCGTATTCACACTTCAGATACTGTATCTAAAGCAGATCGCCTTTTCGTGCAAGCGGGATAGCGGGATCCATCCTTACCATAACCTCGTATGATGGATATGTAGTAGTAGTTTATCTTTATTTGTTCATTTTTTACAATGTTGCAGAGAATTCTATTTCACAATTTCGAATTGCTCTACTATTTACATTTTTGCATTTGCGCTTTTACCTCACACTATCTTCTGCCTTTTGTTCCATCTCTCATTATCTGTTTTCTCCTTTTTTAAGTTTCCTCCATACACTCTGCTCCCTTTCCCTTTTCCTCTAGCATTTCTTCTACTCTCTTATGATCCTCCCTTAACTCCCTATACTCTATTACCATATGTCTCATATTCTCAATCCCTTCCCCGCATAATCAGCAATTCCTTTCTTCCCCTTTTCTCCAATATTTGTTTTCCTACTCTTCTTTGCCGCATCATCTCTCCCCCTTCTCCTTTAAGATATTCTGGTATCCCTTCTCCCTTAATCTTCCTCTTCCTTGTGGCGAATTCCTCATTTCACCGTCCACTCTCACTCTACTGTTCGGTTCCTCATAGATTTCCTCCATCCTTTCTATCAGTCTTTCATGTATTTTTTTTCCTAAAGTATTCCCATAACCTTTCGCTGTTCACTGTATCGAATGTCGCCTTTAAGTACACGAACAACGTCACAATTTTGCTCCCTTTCTTATCTAATTATTTATTAGCAAGTGTTTCTAATATATATATATATATATATATATATATATATATATATATATATATATATATATGCCTGAGCATCTAGAAGCAGTTTCTTTCCCTCTATCTCCTTTTGCAGCCTTTATTCTTGCACTGTCGCATATATTTTGTATTCCATGTTTAATAATGTCTCTCCCTTATAATTTACAACAGTTTTCCTGTCCCATTTTTTGTTTTGTTGTTTTCGACAAATTCCTCTCACTCATTTATTTGTAGTCCCATTTGAGTCCCTCTTCTCTTCCATTTCCTTTCTTTTTGAAATATTTCCATACCTCTTCTTCTGTTTATATTTACTTAATCTGCTGTTCTTGTTTCTTTTCGTTTTCTTCCATTTTTCTTTGTATTATGCTCTCCTCGGACCATACTCTTCGTTTTTCCTCTTGCCAGTTCCTGGTGTTGGTGTTCTGAATCTGCCCTCTCGCGTACTCGTAATGCCTTCACCTTTTCACTGACTAGCCTCTGCGTTCATTATAACGTAATCTATTATTGAATCTCCCCTCTCTCCCATGTACATATACTCCCCACTTCTCTTTCTTCCCTATTCCCATTCATTATGTCCCACTCGCTGTTATTGCACACTTTTAGCAGTTATTTTCCCTCTTTGTTTAAGAATTTGTCCTTTGTCGGTCTATCGTCTTCCCTGTCTTTTGTTGTGTTCCCCTCTCTTCCCCTATCCTCTAATTAAAGTCCCTTCCTATTACTATCATGCCCTCCTTCCTCTCTTCTATCATCTCTTCTAGGTTTTTCCTTGTCTCTTTCATCCTTCTGCTATGTATCGCCATTATTTCCATTTTTGCTTTCCCCCACTTCATATTGCTTTATACAATTCCTCTTCTCTGTTGCATTTTCTCTTTTTTATTTTTCCAACCATTTGCTTCTTATTCGCGTTATTATTTCCCCACTACCCTCCCTTTTCTGATATCTCCTTCCAGGTACTGTACCACTCATGAAAATTCTCCTGGCGTCACCCTTTTCTGCCACTTCCATTATTTTTCCTCCAACCATGTATCTTGTAATCCCACTACGTACTACTCGCTTATGAACTCCCAAAATTCTTGGTCTCTGTTCTTTATTCCCGCCACATTCCAGAACATTACCTTTAGCTCATTTTTTCTCTTCTTGCAGTACTTCCTTACTTTCATTTAGTTCCCTTCCTTATTTTTTTCTTTTTCATCACTCGTTTTTCCGTTTCTTTGCCACGCCGTCGCCTTTCTTTCCCATTTATCCCTCTCAATGTGTTTTAGTTTTTTTCCATTTGGTTACCCTACTTTTCTCTGCTTAACTCCCTTATTCTCTCATTACATATCTATCTTCATTTTTCCCCATACTTTTTTCTCTCCGCCGCCCTGCTCGTTATTTCTCTTTGGATTCTCCTTTCTTCCCATGTTAGGTATGACATAATTTTTTGATTTTCCTCCCATCTCTCCATTTCCGTCCCATTTTTAAATTCCACTTTTAAGTTTAATCTCTCTTCAATCATAACTTGTAAACCTTTTTCTGGCTCCTTGCTTCACCACCCCGTTATTACAGTATTATTCTTCCTTTTCCTCCTCTCCTCCACGTCCGCGTTTTTTTCTAGCTCTACTATTCTCCCTATTAGTTCTTCTGTTCTGTTCTTTTTGCTATGCCTTTTCCATTTGTCTCATTTCTTCCTCCATTCCGTTGATCCCATTCCTTATTCTCATCGTGTTTTGTTCTATCTGTACCACCATTTCGTTTATTCATTCTTTCACTTTCACCATTTCTCGTTCTGTTGTTATATCATTTTTTGTTATCCTCCTTCCTTTTCCTGTTCCTCCCTTAAATTCTGAACGTTTGGAAACCTTATTATTATTTTTGTCCTTTCCAAATATCCTTTGCCTTTCTGCAAAGATATGTACTTGTACTGATATACATTAGAGTTTACACTGAAGTTCTATGTATAAAACCTAAACATGCTGACTGAAGTTGAGGCACTTATAATAGTTAGCAAATTTAGCGGTACAAGTAAATAATGGCTAACAGTTATTGAGTACACGTTATACACGTACCATATGAATATAGAATACGCAACTAAGTAATTTTGTTTTTTAGAATTGGTTCGTTCAACTAAATTTAAATATTTCAGTTCAGCATGAGTGCTTTCAGAATCGGTAGGTGAAACGAATGTACGAAACAGTCCAGAAGCAATTTTATATTCAAGATAGGTGAGTGTAAAGACAATGTAATGCGTGTTTGGTCACCACATGTACAACGGATGTTACAAAGTAAAACGTACGTGACGAACCCATTGAATGAGTACTGTACAATAACCCTTTATTTAATAAATAGTGCGTTGGATTATACCCCAATTTATTTTGGGTCGTTTAAAATCAAACGTAGGAATGTTGAAATAAACAAATGAATAATTGATAACAGTTATTGAGTACAGGTTACTTAACCAAATTGAATTATTATAAATAAAATGTAAGTAGTACCAATAACCAAATCGTCTAACAGAGCCTATAATCAATATGTAAGCTACATAATTTTCACTGGTGCAGACAGGCAGTAAATTGATGTTGTATAATCGCTAAGTTTAATTTGAGTGTTTTGAGTATCGGCAGGTGAAATTGTAACAACCCTTTTTGAGTTGCATTAAAATATACCATAATTTAAGGTCTTTCATTCATTTAGTTGTAAATATAAGAAAAAAAATTTAATTATTGAAATATAGGTATGAGGTAGGCAACTTAATTTTCATTTCTTTTTAGGGGTTTATAGTGTATACTTCTTAAAGGTTTATATTCCCACTTCAAATTATTGTTTTCTGATCATTTGATTTGCGCAACGCGTCATCATCATCATCTGACCTCCTCCGACTTCCTAAGCGTCCATTTTTTTACTTCCTGATGAAGGTTAAGAGAAGCAGAAAGTTTTTTTGGGTTTTCCCTAAATTTAGTGAAAAGTGCCATTAATTTGATGGTAAGATATATCTTTTAACTCGTTATAGAAAAAATTAAAACATTTGCTCTTTTCAGGCACTTTTTTTGCGGTTACTTTAATTTTACTTTTATTTTACTTCGATTTACAATTTAATTACATTGTAAGTACGTATTTAATTCTACTGTAGCGTACGCTTTCATTTTATGATTGCAATTTTTATTTGAAAATTTCAAAGAATACATTAAACGGATTATTCAATTTAAAGAAGAAATTTTTAAGAGATAAAATTCCAGTTTGGGTGTGTCTAATAACATAAAAGCATTGTTATTGCAATGAATTGTGCAACATTACACAAGGATTACGTCATCTTAGTCTGCATTTCTGCATCATTTTTTATAATACCAGGGATCCTCAAGAAGATTTTGTATATATTGTACATGTATTTATTTTTAATGATTATTAGTAAGTCAAGGCTATAACTAGTTTTAAGATATAATTTATATAACCCTTTCACTTTAAATATTTAATAAACATAGTTGTTATTTTTTATTTTTTTGCATTTTGGTAAATTTTTAGTGTAAAACTCGGTTTAGTTATTCCGAGATGATTAAAAAAAAAATAACTTGGCGTCCGAGATCATTTTTATTAGTGTTACATTGCATTTTTATTATTTAGGTTAAGTGAAAATAATCGAGCAGAATTTGAAGTAATTAAGCAAATCAAAATATTGAATCGGCCCACTTGAATCTTCCGACTGGGACAACGGCATTATTTGTGGTGAATGGTTAGTATCTCCAGTTAGTTTAACGATTTGTGTTTGGAGAACATTTTTATTTAACTATTATTTATTCATTTATTATTAAACCATTTACACCACTTATTTTACAAAATGAATGTAATTGTACACTAACCTGTATGGTGTGTTTTCGGAGCGCAGGTAAAAGCTGCACGTACATCAGTAGTGTCATAGAATTAACATTCGCAGTAAGTAATCGTAAGCTTACCCGGCAGTAACCATGTAATTTCAGCAATTATTGTCCCTCAAAGGGACCACGCAACGATAAGCAAATGGTTACAATGTAGACATTATCAGAGAATAGTTCAGAAAAGTACATAACTCTGGAAAAATACTTAAGCATTTTCAAATACAAGATTGATATTCTTTTAAAGGAAATGTAATTCATGTCTAATCGCTACACGTACACAACAGATGTTGCAAAGTGAAACCCTTTATTTAATAAATAGCGCGTTGTATGATATCCCAATTTATTTTGGGTCGTTTAATTAATATTAAACGTAGAAGTGTCCAAGCTCGTATCTATTAATTGTAATTTTAGGTTCTGCTTATGTTATTTTCAATGTAGAAAAAGGTTTGAAACGATGAGTTGAATAATTGTTTATCCCCATAAAGTAGAAAACCACAAAATAACAAGAAAGTACATAATACCAACCATATATGAGTTATTGGCGTAACATCAGAGTATAATTTAGGGTAAAATTTTGATGTATATTTACACAAAAACACGAATCAGAATATTTTTAGAAATCCTGTACTAATAACATTTATTTTATGAAATGACTTCATCAGAATTTTTGCACCCATAAAGCAAAGGTGGCTCGCTTTCTAGACCACATAGTCCTTTGTTCTTGGTAAAACAAATTTAAGAACCTGCTTAAATCGAAAATTTAATTTTATGCTAAAATCTAAATAAAGTAATCAGTCCTCGGCGTCATTATCACATTAAAATGTTATGTCTGGCTGTGACCGCAGTGTTAAACATTTCAAAAAACAAATAGAGCAAGTCACTGATCACTAGTTTTTCATGTTTAACATGTTTATACTATTTAAAATACACATATACGCTAGCTTTGGGTTCATATTTTTCCGCATAAAAATATCAAGAATTCTTTTTACATGTATTCTGACACTATTGGAAGAAAACCTATGCATGGTTACTTGGTTAGAATAGGGTAGCTTTATTGAAAACAATAATAATTATATTAGGAGCTTGATGATAATTGTTTGGATACGAAACAAATACTCCAACCTAACTTAGTATATATTATGGTAACCACAATCAAATAAGTTTTGTAAAATTAAAAAATCCAGGTCCGTATTTAAAAAAATTAAGTTGATGATGAATGTGGGAATCTGAAACGTCAGATGGATACGTAGATGACAATATGATATTAAAGACAATAAAAATGACAATGAAGAAGTGTAAACTGTTTTTTTGATTTCTTTTTAAATGGCTCTACAAGAAAATAAAAACAAAAATTCGAGAAATCGATTGTTTTCAATTGTCTCAAAAACAAATGAGAATATTTGAAATCTGATCGCGACTAATAATTTTTCTCTTAAATGCACAACTTTGCTACAATTTAACCGTTTCTCTATCTCTTGCCATTTTCGAGATCCCAATAATACGCCTCGAATTTGGGACACCCGGTACATAATAGTAATGATTTACGTTTAAAACCCTTACAAGTATATTGCGCAGTGTAAACGAACCAAGTAGTAGTGATCACCCCAGTATTAACGAACACCCCCTTTTTATATATAATTAAAAACCGGTTGAGCTAGACAGAGGGAAATTAAACTAAACATTTAATTGCCGTAAGCGAAGGTAGCTTACAACATTAACACTTTCCTGAAAGGAATCCATTGGCTGATGTTTAAGAATAATACTGCTCTGGATCAAGCGATTTTTCGTAGCGAAAAAATACCGGTAGCTAAAGTCGTCAGACAATTTGGAAATATGCCCATATACCTTCTTAAGTAGAATAGCGATTCTTTTTTCAGACAATTTCCATTCGAGGTTAGAGGTTGTACATTCAAGCAACCATAACCTGCTGGGCCCCTAGTTACGGTATTGTAACAAATCGTCGTCCCTTCAATCTTGAACAAAATGGGCAATTCGATTTAATGAACTCTCTGCTAAAAAATGTTTGTCACAAAATATTTTAATTAAATTTGATCACTAAATACTTAATTGTCTACAAACGCTCGATTACATTCTGTTAGTAAACACATATATTTATCTCAGTATTATTAATGTCCAATACTGTCAACTTCAATGTACAAAGCTTAACACCTTTATTTAGTTACACAAACGATTGCTTTAGGTTTTGCTTTCGATCACGCTGTTTTAATATACAATACTTTCTTTAATACAATAATTGCTGTTTATTACATAAATCTGTTTAACATTTCATAATTTTGGAAAAGCTGAATAGCAATTTCCAACTCACAATGAATCATTTCATTGGTAGTATTTTGCAATAAACTATTATGCACTGCAGTAACTATTTACAAATAAAACCTCAGCATCAAAAAATGCATGACCGTCCTATTAATTAACACTCTAGTTGAAAAACAAACACACCGAAGACTCCTGGATCTAAGTCACATCCCAGTTAGGTTACGGGAATGGAAAATTCCCCTGACAACAATTTAACAGACTGGCTCGCAGAAAAGTAACCCCTAAATTCCATCTGACAGACTCACAGGACAACATAATCTCCACTAACCAAGTGAAGGTTGACTTCTTCGCCCTTCAACATTACCCATTTTCCGATCCCTAAAGATTCTCAGTTCGACACCCAGTGCAAGGAACTCATAAAAAGTCGTCTTGAAGATTTCCGCAACCTTAACCTTCTACTTTATTTAGACAACAGGAGTCCCTTATATGGCTCCCATCACACCCGACCAGATCAAAGCGTTCCTAAAAAAAGAACGCAATTGTACCCAAGATTAGATTACTCACCAGCTGAAGTTGCTAATAGAGACCAGCAGAACATTCAATCCAAATCAATGTAACCTGGCTGTTTTTTTCGATACTAAGCAAGCTATTGACAGGATCTGGTACGCTGGTCTCCATAACAAGATCCGTAACCTAAACACCCTGACCACTTCTCCAAAACTCTGCTCTCGTACCTGACTAATGAGTCACTTCGGGTCAAAGTAGGAAACACCTTTTCCGATTCATTCCAACTGGAGTAGCAGTTGCGCAGTTCGCGAATGATACTACCTTTTGGGTAATGCATTGGAACATCACAATAACCTCCAGTCTTATATCAAAAGCCTTTTGAAACTTTTTCAACTAGGCTAACCGGTTGAGAGTCTCCGTCAATCAAACCAAAACACAAGCGATCCTCTTCTGACATCCTAATTACCTTGAACACAAATTACCCAACCTGTTCAATACCAATGTTTTCCTAACCCTTAACAACAAAAGACTCTCAACAAGAAGTCGTTTGCTTAGAAATCCTATTCATCAACACACTGAACTGGCTCACCGACTTACAAAGAATACTAGACAGCACAAGAAACCTACTGCGCGCCTCCAGGGTCGAATCAGAGATTTTTAACTCAGACCACTACAACATACCTGCAGAACATACATACGCCCTGTTACGGATTTCCGAGCACCAACACACACACAAATATAAACCTTTATCGCGTCATGGGATCGTCATATACTTAGACTCATATAAAGGCTACATTTTAGGTACCCTAACGATCTCACAATACAACACGCAAGTATCACAAATAGAATACGAGCATTAAAAAGAAACTTAACAGACAAAGGATTTTCGGCGACACAATTCCAACCAGAGAGATCTTCATCACTCTCTCCAACTACCGATTTCCTCCATTCCCACAGGAAAGAAAAGAAAATTCAAAGTCAAACACCCTCCCGCGTCCTAACACAACTCCTTGTGGACCTCCCGGAGGAGATAAAACCCTTTATAATACCTTACATGCAGTCCGCATCTCCTTATCTGTTCGATAACGACTATGCAAGGATACCGAGAAACGAAATTGGTTTAATCACTAAAACAAACAAGCTAACCAAACAACAAGCACATATTTAACTTGAATAAAATCAAGAAACACCAAAAAACTAAACTCATGATTGTAAACTGTACAATAACAAATCAACGCAACACTACCAAGAATAGATTGACTAGGGCTCAAGAGGTAAGGAGTACAGTCCACGAGAAACCACTAGGATTAGTTACTAATAAGTAAAAACTAACATAAGCATGAGCAAACAAACAAAAAGCTGCCGACGGACAGATTTTGTCACATAAGGTTTTTGAGTTATCATCCCTGAGAATACGTGAGATATGATATAATGTGATAGACAGCTCCAGGTCACCATTCCAATACAAAAATTCATTTCACATTCTTTTTTGCCTTCACTTCGAACCTTTCTCACCATTATGCATCTACAATAGCGATGGAACCTGTTCCCGACCAGCTTTTACTCAGTACTCGATATCGCCCACACCTCCACACAATCCACGCGGAAGCGCGGAAGCACGGAACCTCTTCGAAGCAAGCCTAGCTCACCTACACAAACATACACACGAAGTAGCTAGGAGGACGGGATGTTTGCCTTTGTTCTCTAAGCGACTTCAGTTACAAATACCTACATAGAACTACCAGACAGAAAAACGTTCATGTCGGAATTGTGTACAAAGCTTCACCAGTTTCGAAAAGACCATTTTTGTAATAAATTCCTGTTGTAAAATTACGTTTGAAAAGTGAATATAGCCTTTGTTTTAGTTTACGTAACTTTTGGTTCACAAAACCCCATCGCGGAAGTAAGACCGAAAGAACTTACAGCGTAACTATGCTGTCATCTAATTTTCGTATTTCTATCCCGCCGGTCCACTAAAACACACGTCTTAAAACCTTATAACGCTCCATTGACGTGGAACAAAATAATTAAAATCACCTATTCTAACCAACACCAACCATACGGTGAGAGAAATTCTCATATTTGTTTGCATAACCGCCAAACGTAGTAATTCGACATTGTTTGTATTTTAATTAATGTAGTCCTTTAATTATCCATTATCTAATTAATCTCCTTCATAAAACTATCATCATTAGAATTTAAACCCTTTATCACGGTACCGCTTATTTTATTCATTTATACATTAACGAATTTTGACCAGAATGATTGTCAGATAGTTATTCATTTTATTAAATATATTACTAGTCGATTTTCCCTCGGTTAATCGAAGCAGACAAAGGAGAGACCTAACCAACGCTAATTCCTTATCCACCGAATCCACAAGATATTAAATTGAAGTTGGAGCATTGTAAGTTTGTACCCATTCTGTTATTGTTATTCTACAGTGCAATATGTGTTGTAGGTTTAGCAGATAGCGAAAGCTCTTACGTTAGAGAAACTAAGTATCACTCACGTTGTAATGTTCGAAAGCCCTTCGCTCCGTCGCTTTTTTATACATGCCTGAATTAGGTTCCCAAGAAAAGCTTTATTTACGATAAACTTAAATCTGGCGCAAAAGTGGGTCAATACCTCGATTTGAGGGCAATGTTATGGTATTTGCACATATTTGTGAAATTCTCTACATTTCCTGTAATGATCATATGAACGTACGTATCAAACAGAATTAAAACCTTTCAATTATTTCATAATCCCTGTTTTGATATTAACACTGAACCAGTTTGTAATTTCGTTCCAAAGTTTTAATCGCATACGCCACATGTGCTTCGGCTTCGTTCCCACTTGGAAAGGTTCGACTCTGAAAATTGACTTATAATACGATACGCCCTTATTTTTACTTGTACGTTGCCAAAGAATACTGTTTTCCAGAACTAGTTTTGTGTTAAATTAATTTTATAAGTTCCCAAACACAAAAGTTTGCGGTATTAATAATGTAATCTCGAATTTCAGAGCAATAAATAAGATAAAACCTTTGATCGGAAGAGGAAACTCCCTTTCAAAACAGAAACCATAAAATTGTATAGGTGGTATATACATAAATCTAGAAGAACCCTCGAAAACCGTTAGGTTAAGCATTTATCACGTTGCACTACTCTCGGGATATGTTTCCCTTTAGTAATCGAAGTTTGATTGGAAATGGGCATCTATTTAAGGTGTCTTTACATTTTGTTTTTACTGGTATTTTCTCGCTTCCACTCTACGTTAACATCTTTTACGTTGAATTTACGATGGAACTTCAACAATAGATACTGAATTTTCAGAACTTGAACAATGGGTACTCGAAAACTTGTTTGGTATTTTCATTTCACGCTTGTGTAAATGTTTCGATTTTATTAAATTCACGTTCCGAAAGAAAGTTGACAAAAAAAAAAAATATAACATCTTTTATTAGATTGTAATAAAACGTAACGGTGTGAACAACTAGATCTTGCAGTTTATATTGCCTACTCCAAAGCTGTAATTGTTAATTACGCCCTCAAACACGCCAGGGATTTAAGAGAGAAGATATAGTAAGTAAATATGTCTTAAACCCTGATGAAATTGATTGAAGTGCTTAGTTAATTTTCTGAATAAAATTATTTTACATAAAATTTAGGTGGAATTGTACACTTGTTTGGCAATCAAGAAAACCAAGATGAAAGAAAGTAGCGTAAATTTACATTTTTAACATCAAAGGACGGAACAATTGTGAACATATTTTGACTAATGTAAATGTAATACAATCAATGCTCTCAGAAAATTATTATTTAAAGTTAATATAATTTATACATTACAATTTTTAATTAAGAATTAACTAGAATAACTTTTCACATTTGCGGTATTCTAATAATTTATTGTAAACGGGGTGGTGAATAATTTTTAATTCCGTTTTTGAGGTCAATGATATTTTCCCGTAACAATATACGATTAATTAATAGCAGTCATGAATAGTGCTGGTTTCAAGTACACATATATCTAAAGATGTGCATAAACCCTACAAAACACTTTAATGAAATGGAGCCGGCAAAAAAACAATAATGCTGCATTCCAAATGCTGAATATGTCTTTAAATCCACCTTTGAGGTGAATTTTTCCTGCACCACTAACGATTACTGTGCTGTTTTCCCGAAAAAATACACGATGGTTAGTCTGACCTAACATTGTGGCAACCTGGCTTAGCATTAATAGGAGAACTATGAGCGTAAATGGCGGTAATTTAAACATTCAAGAAGAGGCCAGCCCGGATCTACCAGACGCGACGACTTCGTGCTACAGAAGAAGAAGCCGAAGAAGACCCCAAATGTTCGTCCGTCTACACCGCCAGCCATGGACAACGGATTCCAGGCCCTGGAACTCTTCACCGATGGAGTAAACACAAGAGGACACCAGGGAGAAAGTGCCTCCGGAGAACTGGGTCGCGTTCTCCCGAGAAACGGCCGATAACGGATCGCATTCATGAGAGCCAAGGCCTTCAGCGAAGGAATCCGGATTCAGCCTGCCTCACCCCAGGACAGAGACAGGCTGATGAGGTATATGGATAAGTGTGGTACTCCGTACCACACTTATTACACTTATTAGGTACAGAGACTAAGGTGGTGTTATGTGGCGTGTCCGTAGAACTAACCGAGGTTGACGTTAGCTCAGAGCTAAAAATTCAAAGGTATTAATGTACTTTCTGTTTCAGGATGAAACAGCAAGGACGCCCGATTACCCTCATGATGGTAGAGCTGCCGATGAGGACGACAACAAAAGACCCTGGAGGTGAAGCACGTCGCCCGCCTCCGCGTGACTGTAGAGGATTTGTGGCGGAAATCTGGCATCGGTCAGTGTCACCGGTGTCAACGTTTCCGTCACGCACAGCGTTGCTACAGGGCGGCAGCACGATGTGTAAAGTGCGCCAGAGGTCACCACTCCAGTGAATGCACCAAACCCCGTGCAGACCAGGCTAAGTGTGTTAACTGGAATGGGGACCACCCGCTAGCTACAGGAACTGCCCGAAGTTCCTCGGCCTCAACTTCAGAGGTGGTTGCCCTTTTCGGAGCGAAAATTGGTGCCCTAGCTAAGTATACAGTATCGATAATTTATTAGCTCTGTTCTGTTAACACCGTTAATGTATTCACACAACTAAAACATGTTTCTATTTATTTCAGATACGCAGGGCATGATCAACATCAGTCACAACCGAGCGATAACAAGACAGTCCAGACAACAACCTCACCACCAACAGCATCACCATTACAATGCTTTTTTTTTGGAAATACCACAAATCTCAACACAAAGATGTCAACAGGCATTACACATACTCACGAATCCCAACAACCACTCAATCCACGCGCTAAAGAGGATGAAGAATCCTGAGCAGCGCACCACCAACAATACACAATACATTATTACTTACTTTATTTTATTGTACATTATTATGTCTTGTAATACGTATTGTAAATCCTATATTTTGTTATGTATCATAAAAATTTTAATAAACTTGAACTTGAACTTGAACTTGAAGGGTTAGCTAGTCAGAATCGATGGCTAAGTAAAGATCGCGTGCGCGTTATTTTTGAAGCGACTAATAGAATGGTCAGGTTTGGATTTGGTTTATAAAATTTTAGTTTCAGCAGCATATATAGCGGCTCAATAACCCATATAGAGATAAATCATAAACAGGGTGGGTGTCTACTGCGTGGATGGAGGATTTCTCCTTAATTATTAGAGATGTGTACGGATATGTGTGGTAATACACGATCATAGGACCAACATTCTTAAAATTTTTAGGTATATACAGGGTGATTGACAAAAACATGCCAACCTAAACCTGTGTTTTTTAATGGAAAACCCTGTATATTTTTGCATTTTAGATTCACTGTTAAATTTAGAGATAAAAGTATAGAAATTTTATTTGTACCACTAACCGTTCTGCAGATATCGTCACTTTAGTACCAAAATAGAGTTAACTTTGGAACCACGATGCGAACGTTGTCACCACGATTTTGTGAATCTGTTTATACCACCGACTATTAATAATAATCGAACAAACAAACTGAGAAATTTTTGAAAACATGTAAAACTATACAGAATGATTAACTTACGCGAAATGCAATTCTTCCCAATTTTTGAAATGCAACAGCCTGTATATTTTTCACATTTCGATTCCCCGTGAAAAGTAGATACTAACTGATAAAGGTTTCATAGCCATAAGATGGTCCCTTCTTGAGATATTGACGCTTTATTTGAAATTATTGACATACAGAAGAACAAATAAAACAAAATCCAGAGCAAATAAGAAAATATGAATGGCAAATAAATTCTTTAACTGACAGGAAAACTTAATAACTAAACAATAAAATAATTCTCTACATTTCTTCTTTGGAAAAACCCATTTTATACAAAATTGACAAAACGACAATCCAAAAACACGCAAACTAATGGAACAATATTTTAATGATTATACAAACGTCAAAACAATAGATGCAATTGTTCCGCTTTATTACGAGCAGCTAGCCTACCTGATTTGTTTTGTTGAATGCTATTGTCTTCGTAAATTTGTATTTTAGAATATTTTTACCTAAAAGCGTCAATATCTCAAGAAGGGTCCCTCTTATGGCTATGCACCTATTATTAATTAGTATTAGAAAAAATATACAGGGTGTTGCACTTAAAAAATTGAGAAAATTACATTTCTCGTAAGTTAATCATTCTATATAGTTTTACATGTTTTCGAAAAATTTCCCAGTTTGTTTAGACGCTCGCATCGTGTTTCCAAAGTTAACTCTATTTTGGAACTGAAGTGACGATATCTGCAGAACGGTTAGTGATACAGATACAAATTTCTGTAATTTTATTCTAAATGTTAACAGTGAATCAAAAATGCAAATATATACAGGGTGTTCCATTAAAAACAGAGGTTTGGGTTAGCATATTTTGTTAATCACCCTGTATATACCTAAATATTTTTAGAATGTAGGTCAAATGATCGTGTATTACCACACCAAAATTGGTTTTGGTATCTCTAATAGTTAAGGAGCAATCCTCTGTCCACACATTAGACATCCACTCTGTATAGACATTCATAAATAAAAGTTTAATTTTGAAGTTGAAGAAAATAATAGTGATTTTCTTCAAGAAATTTAAAACGTGCGAAACCACACTTGAAAATAACAGCAAATATTTTACTGATAGTGTTCAGTAGTAGAGCGTGCGACGATAATAATATAAAGAAAGCCTAAAGTAACCATTTAAGTAACCGAATTAATTAGTTAAGACTTTGGTGATCAACACTGACATTGAAGGAAGTACATGTAATATGTGCACAATCTTAGCAATATAAATCGATTGTACAAATCAAATAAGAGTTTTAATATATGTATGTGGAAGTAAACGTTCTTTATTGTGCCAAACGTTTACATTGAAGGGCAAACATTAAAGCATAATGTGATGTTATATTAAATCAAAGAGCCCGTGAAGATACACGAGTGAATGACAGACACGGCGCTCGCAGTATTACAACCAAATGCATTAACGGATACGGCTGTCTTCTCTGTGCTGTGCATAGTGCATTTGA
The DNA here is from genome assembly GCA_036346205.1 of Vesta saturnalis. Lineage (NCBI taxonomy): Eukaryota > Metazoa > Arthropoda > Insecta > Coleoptera > Lampyridae > Vesta > Vesta saturnalis. The sequence continues at coordinate 23,441 of JARFJB010001064.1, forward strand.
AAATTTTAAACGGATTACTGAAATCAGACCATATGGACTACACTACACCCACGGATAAAGGATTAATTAACATAAATTGTAAAATTAGTTTTAGATTTTGTTTCGTAGATACAAGTACGATTATCTTTTAAGTACATCTTCGATTGTTGTGTTAATCATTGCTCATTGTGAGAAAAAGGGATAAACGAAATTTATCTATTTTAATGTGTTTAGTATTAAGATTTTGGGGATTTTCTATCTATAAGCATTTAATTTTGCGGTTTTATTTAAGTCATGTGTTTGTACATATCTACAATTGCAAATTTATCAATATATATCCACTGTTTAAATTTACTTTGTTGTTCGCTTGTGTCAAATGAGACAACATTGTAGCATTTATCTGTGTCAGTTTACCTAACAGGTTACATACATTGATAATTGAAATTAATCTTTGTTTATTTTCAGCTAATAATCGATTTGAAATTGCTTAATGAACCAGATTGATTACAAAATGTTATTATAACTGCTTCGGATTATTTTACAGTCAATCAAATGCAGAACACTACCGGCAGAATATTTTATTAAGGATAAATCACAGATTTGAAGTATATAAACCTATTGATGAATGTCTAAATACGATTTTTAAAGATGAAATATTAAATAAAATAGGTATAAAGATATTATTTATGATGAAATCACTGACCGTTTCATTTTAAATTTTTAACCACTAATGGATGTTTTATTGAGATCACAATTATTAAACTGACTTTTTTTGGGTATTGTTTATTTAATTCAGAGTTTATAGCACTTAGAAATATAAATTTATAGGTATACGAAATACTAAAAAGTATTCAAATTGACGTTTTATTATTTGAAATTTTCATGTGTACGAGATGTGTTCAATAAGTTTACGACGACCCGTGTATTTCAAAATTTTCTTAAGCTTTTGGATCAATTTATTTTGAAGTGTGATTGAAATTGAGTGGTGATTGCTTTTACTGAGTAGGCTGCAATCCTGTGTTCCACAGTCAGATAGGACTAATTTAACATCCCGCCTAAGACTGTTTATTTTAGCAAAATTTAAGATTGTGGTGGCGCCTAGAGGCAAATTTTCCCAGACTGAGCATTGTGATTTGTAGACTTATGTAGGTGTAAGGTGTTTAAAACTACCTTTCAAACATTTTACTCATCATATCGACCCCGCCCATTTCCACCGTAGCTGGTTTGGCAACCCGCTTACTTCGGTAAGCCTGCACGACGCCTAATGCGGTTTGGACGTGTAACAATGGTTAGTTTGGCCCAATATTATGAAAATATGACTGAGCGCAAACAGTGGTGGTTCAAAGTTCGCGCATATCTAAAGGTGTTCATAAAACTTACAAGGTATTTGAATTAAATGAAACAAGGCAAAATTAACTCTGAATGACACATCCTGAGTATTTCTTTAAATCCATCTTTGAGGTCAATGTACCTGCGCAACCCACCATTGCTATGCTATTTTCCCGTGACAATACAGGATGGTTAATTTGATCTAATACTACGACAATTTTTCCAGCACTAACGTATGTCTCAAAAGTTTTGGCACAAAATCCAATGGATGTACGCGAGAATGATAAAATATTAGGTTGTCGTTGGAAAAAAAAATTCTCTGAAAGTTTGTCTTCACTTTGACCGTGCAGTTTTAGAAAGCAGTTGTACTAAAATGGCAAACAAATTAGATCTTCGTAAAAGTATTTACAATCTAGTTTGGCAAATGCCTAAGCGTGCATATTCGAAGATCAAAATATTTCCCACAGAACTGTTTATCGACAATAGCGGATTGTGAGTAAGGTAAATCATGTATAAATCTCCCAAAAGTGGACGAATCAGACCTTTTACCCAAGCCAGAGCGGACAGCTTACTAAGAAGAGCAACAAATAGAGTTGGAATGTCGGTCAGGAATTAGCAAGGCAGTATAGAACTTCTAAGGATACAGTTTGGAGGTAATTGGTTAGGCATGGCCAAGAATATCGAAAAAGAAGAAAATGTCAAAAATATGTACCGAATCAGTTGGCACGCATACCACGATGTTGTTGGGCATTAAGGCGGATACATTTTGCCAACAACAAATTCATTGTTATTGACCATGAAAAAAATATTTCACTCTAAGTAACTCAGAAATTAAGGGCAACGATGGTTTTTATACTGATAATATAGAAAACTGCCCACAGAATGTTAAATGTAAAGAAAATGCAACATTTTATGATGAAATTTTAGTCTGGTGCCCGATTCCTATAAGAGGGATATCGAGGTTCAAAAGGCGAAGCACTGGATAGTAAGAGCTATATTCATACTTGTCTGGTCAAACTGAATGATTTCATTAATGAACATTACGCTGAAGACGACATAATGTTTTGGCCAGACTTCACGTCATGTCCTTACGGCAGGGAAACTCAGAACTGGCTCAACGCTCATAACATACCATTCGTACCACTAAACGACAATCCCCCTGATCTACCTCAGGCCCGCATAATAGAAAAGTTTTGGGCACTTTTGAGTAAAAAAGTGTATGATGTAGCATGGCAAGCCGAAAATGGACAGTTAAGACCGAGGATTTACAGAAAAATTCGAGAGATAGATATTACGAGATGTTCGTAGAAAATAGCGTCTCGTAGAAAATCACGAACCACTTCATTTAATTTAAGTTATCAATTTTTTTAATTATAAGTCTATTAACTATGTTTGATAGTTATAAGTTTAAATAAAACATATTTGTTTATAAAACTGAATATAATATTTTGTTCGAAAACTTTTGAGAAACGATTACTTTGTTCTTTTCCCATAACAATACACGATGGTTAGTTTGACCTAACGTTATGGCAATCTGGCTGAGCATTAATAGCAATACTGTGGCACTAAATAGTATTGGATTAAAGTGCGCGCATATCAATAGGTGTTCGTAAACCTCACAAGATAATCAATATGGTAGAGGCAACTATAATTATGTATCACAGATGCTGATTATTTCATTAAATTCATCCTTGATGTCAATTCAATTTTCCTGCAATACACGCGATTGCAGTGCTGCCTTCCTGTAACAATACAAGATGGTCAGTTTGACTTAAAATTATGACATTTTGACTGAACGTTAATAGCAATACTATGGTCGTTAACAGGTGTGGCTTAAAGAACACGCATTTCTAAAGGTGTTCCTACACTATATATAAATGAAATAGTACACAAAAAAAATAACAGTAATGCTGCATCTTTAACCTTTAACCTCGATTCAATAGGGCTTGTACTGATGCAATATTTTATACAAAATGGTAATTCAATAATACGATCGAGAAGTATGGACTATGATGGTGCTAGAAATACTTGCAAAAGTGTTATCGCTAAAGATAAATAGTGGTTAAAAGACGAAGTGAGACATACATGCAACAAATTCTATGGGTGGTCCTAAATTTTGCCCTTATCGGAACCATTAGCAAAGACTTTGGTACATCCTCATTCCCTCCATGACACTTTTGCGTATCTGTAGTAGCTGCTTTAGTACATAAAGTCAATATTTTTGTGTACTTATTTCCTAATAATTCGGGAAGAGATGTGCTGCTAGCCAACCCTTTTTCATACGCTATGAAACAAATTCATCTTCGATACAAGCTACTACACTGATATAGAGTAGAACGGTTCGTCCAGACGGTATTCCAACTATCTCCCTAATGAAATGTTCCCCACATTAGTGCCAGCCATATCAATGCATTATTCGATCCCGTGCTGCATTACTGCAGGTTTTTAGTAGTTAGTTGATCTTTTCCACTAGATCCCCTGTTGAGCTCTCCTTTTCACACTACTGTATCCATCTTTCTCCTTCAAGTCACCAATCATTTTCTTTCTTTGGCTTTCCATCTTCCAATCTTCATTCAAAATCATTTCCATCATGTCCTTGACTAGGCGGTTTCTTCTCAAAACGTGCCCCAACCATTTACCCTTTTTCTGTGATACTATTTTGAACAACCTGCGCTTTTCTCAAATTCTCCTTAAACATTCGTTAACATGTCTGACCACTTGATGTTCAGCACCCTTCTCCACACCCACACTTCAATCGCTTTTATCCTTCTCTGCTCCCTTTTTTGCAACGTCCATGTCTTATACTCGTACAGAAAAACATTCTAAACAAAGCAAGCCACCACCTTTTTTTTTCAAACGTATGCCCATTTTACTGTCCAAGGTCTTGACCATCTCAATGAAGTCGTGCGTTGCCATTGCTATAGGCGTATTTATTTCTCTTTCACATTTTGATACTTATATAATATATACTTGGATCACACTTATACCTTTCAACCTAACTCAGCCCCTCCCCATCCACTATCACCCTAACTTACACTTTTTCTTCTACTCTTATTACTCTGCCTTCTCGGAAATTTCTTCAAAGAGTGAAAAAATGATGACAAGATCGATCTCTCGACTATCGGCCAATTACCGCTTATTGATCTGCAGAGATCATTGTCTTTACTGTACTGGGTACATGTCTTCTACATATAAGTCGTGGAAGCTATTAAATTTGATGCTAACGTTAGAAAAAGTTGGATGAGTGGAGAGTAACACGTGAAGCGATGGTGTAAGTTAGGGAGGTCGAAAGACGGAGAGGTAGAAAGCAACAGTGGAAAGGTAGGTAAGTAGGAGTGATAGTAGATAAGCTGAAAGTTAAAGAAATGCAAAGTGAGGAATTTGTAAGAAAGGGTTAGCGGGCTAGAGAGGGTAAAGTGAGATGTGGAAGTGTGACAAAATTAGAGAAATGGACGTAAATATATGGATTGGTAAAAAGTAATACTAGAGCGGTAGGAAGATATGGCAAGAATAAGTTAGTTACATAATTCTAAATGAATTATCTAATACTACCACACCAAGTAACTAAGAGTTTTTTATACTAAGTGTGCTACTTGACGACCTTAACTGTGGCGTTAACCTACAGTGGCGCGACATGATAATTTTCCTTTGATGGTTTTTACTTATAAAATAAAACAAACTCTTTAGCTTTCCGCTTAGGTTTTTAAAATTGTCTTTTGATTAATTTAAAATTGAGAGTTTTGGTAATAAACATAACTGAATTACACCAGATTTGCATATTACTATAAGGTTAATAAAAACCATTTCATTTTAAACGGAATTATATGGCAAACTAATGAAATTACAAATTTAAGCTGACCCAATTTAAAAATTAGAAAATTGTTACTAAAGTTTTTATTGAGAATCACTTATTGCGTTTGACAAATGAATTAAATTTGTATATTTAAATATAACATTAAGTTTGTAATTAAGCGCTATAAATTTATGCACAGTAGTAGTGAACAGTTATGGTGTATTTGAAACATTTAAAATGATTTGTAATTAGAGCAAAATCCATTTTTATTTGCTCACACCTCAAATAAATATCTGCAACATTGAAATTCAACTTTTGAGGATCTGTCAATTAACACTTAAGCCCGCTGTGCAAACTTTATCGACAGAATTTATCTTCGTATTCTGAATTTTATTTTGTTTATTTATTTGAATAATGTAGGTTGTTTGAAATACATACATAAAGTTTATGTTCATTTCAAGTTTATTATTGTATGTGAGTTTTACGAAATGTATTATAATTGAAATAGTCTTTAACACAGAGTAAATACCGCAGACATTTAGGTAAAATTATGCCCAAAGTGAGCAAATGAAAAATCAACCAGTTATGGCTTCAAATAAAATATTAGTGTAAACAGATTCTGTTGGAAACAAACATAAATCAATCAGTCCTTTTTTTGTAAAAAAAGATAGACATGTTTAAATTTATTTTATCTATTTATTCGTTTCGATTCTATAATTTCCATTTCTATAAATAAACTGTCTACCGTTTTATGCTAATGTTGATTGTTTGACATCGTTCTAGTTTATCTATTACTAGTGTTCCCTTCTATATGGGCAACAACACCTTTTCTATAACTCAAACGTTTTGTAACTCAAAAAAGGTTTTATACCTGACTTTTATACATATATGAAAATACACTCACTAATCAGAAAGATTATGTTGTAAAACTGAACAACAAAAGCATATACTGGTATCTGTACTATTATGTTCTTAAGTTTAGAACTTAATAGTGAAAATATGACTATAAAAAGCCACGAAAATAATATTGGATTAAGCTACAGTATGTAACATCTCTTTAACGCCGTGCCGTTAACCTAAGTTTTTAAATTACTACATTTCTCCTCACTTTAATGCTAAAGATTTTGTTTCGGAATATCCTTCAGACATCAATACTGTCTTTTATGCAATTTATATTAACGCGAGTACGATATCTACAATTTTACTCTGTTTAAAACAGTCTTACCTACCACATATTTTTTTAAATATACTTAGTAACGGTTGACATGCTTTTCAAATAGCTCTAAAATTGTTTTAGTCCCCCTCTCCCTCTCCCTCTCCCTCTCCCTCTCCCTCTCCCTCCCCTCCCTCTCCTCTCCCTCTCCTCTCCCTCTCCCTCTCCTCTCCCTCTCCTCTCCCTCTCCCTCTCCCTCTCCCTCTCCTCTCCCTCTCCCTCCTCTCCTCTCCCTCTCCTCCCTCTCCCTCTCCCTCCCCTCCCTCTCCTCTCCCTCTCCTCTCCCTCTCCTCTCCCTCTCCCTCCTCTCCCTCTCCTCTCCTCTCCCTCTCCCTCTCCTCTCCCTCTCCCTCCCTCTCCCTCTCCCTCTCCCTCTCCTCTCCTCTCCCTCTCCCTCTCTCCTCTCCCTCTCCTCTCCCTCTCCCTCTCCTCTCCTCTCCCTCTCCTCTCCCTCTCCTCTCCCTCCCCTCTCCTCCTCCCTCTCCCTCTCCCTCTCCCCTCCCTCTCCCTCTCCCTCTCCTCTCCTCTCCCTCCCTCTCCCTCTCCCTCTCCTCTCCTCTCCTCTCCTCCCTCTCCCTCTCCCTCCCTCTCCCTCTCCTCTCCTCTTCCTCTCCTCTCTCTCCCTCTCCCTCTCCCTCTCCCTCTCCCTCTTCCTCTCCCTCTTCCCTCTCCCTCTCCTTTCTCCCTCTCCTCTCCTCTCCCTCTCCCTCTCTCTTCTCTTCTCCCTCTCCTTCTCTCCCTCTCTCTCTCTCCTCTCCTCTCCCTCTCCTTCCTTCCCTTTCTCTCCCTCTCTCTCCCTCTCCTCTTTCCTCTCCTTGCTCTGTCTCTGTCAACTCTGCTGCTCTTCTCTTGCTTTGATTCGTGCTGTGCGTGTGCATGTGTTTGACGTGTGTGTAGTTCGTGCTGTGCGTGTGCATTGTGTGTTGCGTGTGCGTGCATGTGTGTGCTGTGTGCAGTGTGCGTGTGCGTGTGCGTGTTGCGTGTCTGTGTTGTTGTGTGCTGTGCGTGTGCGTGTCGTGCGTGTGTGCGTTGCTGTGTGCTGTCTGTGCGTGTGCGTGTGCGTGTGTGTGTGTGTGCTGTGTGCGTGTGGTGTGTGCGTGTGTCGTGTGTGTGTGTGTGTTGTGCGTGTGCGTGTGCGTGTGCGTGTGCGTTGTGTGTGTGCGTGTGCGTTGTGTGCATGTGCTGTGTTGTGTGCGTGTATCGTGTGCTGTGCGTGTGTGTGTGTGCGTCGTCGTCGTGTGCGTGTGCTGTGTGTCGTGTGCGTGTGTCGTGTGTGTGTGTCGTGTACGTGGTGCGTGTGCGTGTGTGTCGTGTGCGTGTGCGTGTGCGTTGCGTGCTGGTCGTGTGCGTGTGCTGTGTGCGTGTGTGGTGCGTCGTGCGTGTGCGTGTGCGTGCGTCGTGTCCGTGTGCGTGTGTGCGTGTGCGTGTGCGTGTGCGTGTGCGTGTGTGCGTGTGCGTGTGCGTGTGCGTTGCGTGTGCGTGTGCGTGTCGTGTGCGTGTGCGTGTGCGTGGTGCGTGTGCGTATGCGTGTGTGCGTGTGCGTATGCGAATGTGTGTGGTTTGTGTGCGTGGGTGTACGCGTGTGTATTTGGTGTGCGTGTGCGCTGTGTGACGTGTACGTGTGCGTGTGCGTGTGCGTGTGCGTTGCGTGTGCGTGCTGTGTGCGTGTGTGTACGTGTTGTGCGTGTGTGTACGTGTGTGTGCTGTGTGTGTGCGTGTGTGCGTGTGTGTGCGTGCGTGTGGTGTGCGTATGCGTGTGTGTGTGTGCGTGTGCGTGTGCGTGTGCGTGTGCGTGTGCGCGTGTGCGCGTGTGCGTGTGTGCGTGTGCGTGTCGTGTGCGTGTGTGCGTGTGTGCGTGTGTGTGCGTGTGTGTGCGTGTGTGTGTGCGTGTGTGTGCGTGTGTGTGCGTTCATGACGAAACTTTTTGCATTATTTTAAAGTCAATTTTTTTGTAGCGACGCAAAAAGTTTAAATTTTTCGTACAATATGTTTATTAGGAACCATTACATTACGTGTTTGACTAATGGAATTTAGTTCCTTTTTTTAGACGTGAGCTAATAATGTGCAAGAACCGAATGCGTTGTGTTTGTTGGGAAAAACATTTCGACCGCTTTATTGGTAACCCAATTAAAAAAATATTTGATTTAATGGCACAAACCAACGTCAGTTACAGAAAATCAATATTGCATTAATACCTTTAGGACTTTTGCTTCTTGAGAAGCTGATTGGAAATTCTTGGAAAGCTATCGCGGTGTGTGTATTTTTCTCCTCCAGTTTGGATACACCGGACACCACTAAAACAGAACCATTCGGATGGGAACGGCCTTTTGTATTTATCTCTTTTTAGATAACGGTTTTAATCAATTTAATAAATTGGTGCCCTATTACATAAAAGTGAAATTATAGTCACTGAATTCAAAATAATAGTGCAATATTTGTCGGTACTTATCTTTTTAGAGGTGTAATTGTACTATTACTGTGCTTAACTAATTTAAATTTCTTTGTGGAGCAAGTGCTCATTAGCATAATTTTTTGTTATACATATACTAAGAAATTACCTCAAACTAAATTAGTTTTTGCACAGAGATCGATAACATGCGTTCAAGTCTGTGTAGGTTCAGTTACTGCGAGTCACGCAATGACACCCTTATATCAATCTTAAGTCAAAATAGGCTTAATTTGCATTAATTAAAATTAATTGTTAACAATATTCTACATATAAGCTAAGCAATGAATAATTCTTAGATAGCACAAAAAATATGGTTAGTTTTGCCTAAATTGTTATCGAATTGGAATATTTAAGAGACGGAAGTATCGGTAAGATTCTAACATATAAGAAAATATTGTTTGTGTAAACTTAAAGAGCACGGTTACGTTAACAAAATATGTATTCGGTCAAATTAATTAATTTATTATTTAAATACGTAGGAAAATAGCACCTAAAGTTATGGCAGCGGTATATATTTTAAAACTATTCGAAAGAGATTGATAGTGGCATCTATTTCACGCTCACAATGAGATTGTAATGTATCCCATTCGTCCCTGTTCTTATTGTTAGTTAAATATTGTTTATTACACCGTTGCTACCTATTGCTTTGACTTATAGATAATAGTTAGTCTTAAAAATTATTATACATAGTTTGATTGTAATCTCATCATATTTAGAATTTACATCAGTTCTACATACACAAATACAAAATTTACATCGATCTTCAATCTCGATAGAGCAGTTGGTTAGCGCGGTACTCTAGCAAAGTACAAGACGTAGGTTCAAATCCTACACGAGGTAACCTTTTTATTTATGTATTTAATAAAATTAATAGTAATTTTTAATTAAATATTTAGTTTTGAACTTATTTGTTCATAACAAAAAACTCATAATAATGGTTAATCTTCGTTAGTGCTGTATTGCCCTCGCTTGGATTCTCGGGTCGAGATTCAAGATTGTTATTACCTTGGAAACAAAACTTAATCGGCTTCTAACAAATTTATTGTTCTATAATAATATAAAAAAGAGTATTCTAAACGGAAACCAAATAAACAAACTTAATTAAATATTGAAACTAAAATTCACTTTGGTGGCCTCTGGCGGTGAAATCACTATAGTACGCCGCTGTCTTGCGAATTAGGATCGACCTCTGTGGGTATTACTGTGTATAATAACTATTATTAAACTTATGTTTTAGTAATACGTGCAATTTTCATTACTAAAAGGGTTAATTATAATGAACAGGTGATATTAGTGTAAATAAATATGTGTAAGGTGAAGTCAAGCTTGCGAAGGAATTATTAACGAGTGGGTGTTGTATTTGCATTTGTAAATATGTATACAAGTTAGTGTGCTGATAATAATCAGCTGTACGATATTAATTGTTTATTTTAAATTAATGAATTGAACTCCAGGCGGGAATTATTCATAGGCAACAATTACTAGTAATTGCTTATGAATAAAATCATAACATGAAACTGGGATTTCATATACAGGTTTGGATTGTTTATAATTAAATTCAGTAATTAATTAGATTATTTGGAATGCTGGTAGTAGGGTAAATAAATAGGATGTTCCGATTGGTACTTGGTGAATATTGTATTCGAAGTCAAAACTGTGGGAAACGTTTAAAGGGTTGATATCGTTTAGGAAGCCTTCTGTTAAGTAGAAGTAGTTTATTATTCAGGGCATAACCTCTATCTAATTAACTACGTCCTTCAGTAATCATTCACTACCAATCTCGGGGCGTCGGTACCACCAATAACATAGTATGAATGAACGTGTTTTACTATTTCATGAAAGGGTCGTATAGCGATAAAACTGGTGATTCCTGGCTTCGAAATATTTATTTTTCAAAACTAAGCGCTTCTTATTCTTGTTAATTTTTGCACCCTTCTCGGGGCCTTTGACCACCAAAAAAGTTATACACAAAGGTGTGCGTAGATGGATATATACAGAAGGCTGGTCAGGTCAATAATACCGGGTAAATTTAGGTTATTGATATGTCTGGTTGGAGCTGCTGATAATACTGGTTAGGGTAATGGTCTAGCTGATCTGGAAATGCTGGTCGGTATAAGGGTAATAACTGTAAGAGTGCCTAACGTATGGTGAAGTGCCTGAGGTTATTAATGCTGGTTAGTGGATACTGGTCAGGAATACTTGGTCAGACTATTGGTTGCTGGACAGAATACTGGTCAGGATAATAATATAGGTGCAGGATTAATTGATACGAAATGCTGGTTAGGATACTAGTCAAGCAAGTAGCTATTTATCAGGATACTGGTCAGACTACTAGTTGCAGGTCAGGATACCCGTTAGGGAAGAAGTGTCGAGATTCAGTAAATGTGAGAGTGATAAGGAATAAATTAATAAGTAATGTGGGCGGTCTGGTATTTATAGGTAAATTGGATGGACAACTGATAGCATTTATTAATAATGATAAAACAGTTGTGCAAGGAAGGATATAGGAAATAAGTTTTGATAGGCATCATTTACTGGGATAGGAAAATTTTTAGTAAGGATTTTCAAGATCATTACAGTTAACATACGATTGCCATTCCTTTATCAAGCAAGTTCATGTTAGCTTTTATAATACGGATTAGAAGTTTGAATTTTAGTGATTAAGAGACAGCTCTCCTCTATCATTAAACAAAGATGTTCAATATTGTGTTTTATATAAGCTTATGATAACGTAATCTCGGAATACTACAGGGGATTGTATTTAAGACAACTGTTTAAGCTTTAACATCGACTTTGGGACGTATATTATAAGACAATACGCTACATATTTTAAAAGAATTTCAATTCACTAATAAGCTCTTAGATTGCATGTATTAAATAAGGTAGCATGAAACATCGTGAAACAATAAGTTATTTTACCAAAAAATCAATGATACATGAGTAAGTATAGGTGTGCTAAAATGTAGAATTAACTTACCGGTTTTGTAATAAATTAGACACTAGATGAAACAGCAGTTACTAACATACTTTAAAAATTATTAATTTTAATATTAAGCGCTATTATACCGATCATCCCAGTTTATAACCACCCCCGAATAGAATCGTGGCTACAAGAAGAGTGTACGGTATGTCCCACGTTTGGAAGACACTTCAGAGAACAAAAACATTGTGCTAAAAATTCAACATTATAGAACAATTTAATTAAAATCTCACAGCTTCTCCCACTTCCCTTCTCGTACTGTACAGGTTCTCCCATTTTAGTATGTTTTACGGGGAATCTCGCTTATTTTTTAGGTTAGAACCTTGCGGTTTTCGCGACACCGTACTATTTTTTAATGAAATCAAAGATGCCCTAATCAAATTTGCCATGCATTTTCAGTTACTGCCTGTAATTCTGTTATTGTCAGACATATTAAAAAGTAAAACTGATATTTTTGATTTTTTACGTAGAATCCAGTGGCGTACTCAGATTTTCTTCAGAGGTTACAGTTTTTGAGATTTTGACATAACCTGCTTTTTTTACCCTATATATTTTTTAAATCTTTTCTCCTTGCCAAGAGATTTTCAAAATATAGCATAGTCTATATTTATTTTTATAAATAACGCGACAAAATGATTTTTTCTATAATTTACATTGATAATAGTTGATAGCCGTGGGTAACCATGGTAACGCAAAAACAAAATAATTAACGTTCTGCCATTACTTAGGTATTTGATTTCTGCTTCACTCAAATTATTCCTGGTTACATTTTCCAAATTTAGTGCTGATATTTATTGTTATTCGTTGTTTTTGTTTATTGTTATCGTTCTTATTCTTGTTGTTGTTGTTGTTTAATTATTTTTAATATGGCTCAAAACCAAAAATTTGAAAACTTTGAGAAATATGATATGAATACCTGCTTCATATTATCTAATGAAAACGCAGACCAGGCCTTAGAGCTCTATCTGAACAGGTCAGTTAATCTTTACCTTAGAATTTGTATTTATTTTATATACCTATTTTGTCATATAGATATCCCGAAAGAAGACAACCCGACAGAAGAATATTTCAAAATTAAAATTTAATCTTTGCCAACATGGATGTTTTGACAAACCTCGACCCTGAGTTTACAACAAAGAGAACGAGGAACCAGAGATCAACGTTTTAGCAATTGTTCAAGCCACTCCTGAAACCTCGTGCAGGAAAGTAGATGAAGAGATCGGTTTGTCTAAAACAACAGTACAAAGGATTTAAAAAAAACATAAATTCAAACCCTACAAGTATAAACTTGTTCATCATCTGCACCCTGGTGATGCTGAACGTAGATTGGAGTTCTGCAATTGGTTTATAAATATGAAAACTCAGGACAATAATTTTGAAAAAAAAATAATTTGGTCAGACGAGGCACATTTCACAAGTTCGGGAATTCTTAATTGACACAACTCGCGGTTTTGGAGTCAAGAAAACACCCACGTGATTTTTCCTAGAGAGCGTCAAGGCAGGTTCGGATTTAATGTCTCCTTTATTTTTAACCGAAAAATAGTTTACAAGATTTATGAAGAAAATCTAAACTCTAATAGGTACTTGCAAATTCTACAAGAAAAAACTATGAACATTTTAGTAGATATTCCACTGGCTCAACTGAACGATATATTCTTCCAGCAGGATGGAGCTCCAGCCCACAATGCTAGAATAATAAAAAACTGCCTAAATGAACGTTTTCCCTGAAGATGGATTGGAACAAATGGACCTTGTTCGATGGCCACTACGATTACCGGATCTCTCGGTTTTGGATTTTTTTTTCTGGGGGTATTTAAAGAATAAAATTTATTCAAGGCAATATGCCAACATGCAACAATTGCAACGGAAAATGCTTTTCCAGAATTACGAAGACAATCATTTATTTTGGAAAATGCTATTAAAAGAATTTATAAACTTTGTGAAACTTGTAGGAGACATAATGGTCTGTAATTTGAACAATATTTGTGATTAATTAATTATTTTGTTTTTTATCAATGTAAATTATAGAAAAAAATCATTTTGTCACGTTATTTATAAAAATAAATATAGACTATGCTATATTTTTGAAAAGCTCTTGGCAATGGGAAAAAGATTTTAAAAAAATATATAGGCTGTCCCAATAAAAAAAAAGTAGGTTATGTCAATATCTCAAAAACTGTGACCGCTAAAGAAAATCTGAGTATCGCCACTGGATTCTACGTAAAAAAATCTACAAATATCAGTTTTTACTTTTTTAATATGTCTGACAATAACAGAGTTACAGGAGATGACTAAAAATGCAATTTTTCCAAAATCACCCTGTAGCACAAAAACTAAGATGGCTATGGCAAATTTGATTAGTGCATCTTTGGTTTCATTAAAAAGTAGCACGGTGTCGCGAAAACCGCAAGGTTCTAACCTAAAAAATAAGCGAGATACCCCGCAAAACATACGAAAATGGGACAACCTGTACATACGCATAAACAGCAAACTATATCGAAACTCATAAAAAAATGTTTCTAGAAATTCATAAAGTATGATAATTCCTGGCGTAACAATTATTCTTAACCAATCCAATGAAACATTAACTGACACAATAAAGGTTTTATTAGCACTTTATAAATGAGGAGACATACATAAAATTGTAACATTTACGACAAACCATTATTTAATGTTATAATTCTGTAATGTCTTATTCAGTTTGAATGTTACATATTAGGTCGTAAGGATTTACTATACAAAGTGCGACAGAATTTTACGGCGTCCTTTTGGTTCAAGTAGTAATAGGATTGCTACATAGATGGAAATGTCAATACATAAAATGTAATACAAAAACTCAAACAATTTCAAGCTTCATCCACTTCTTAAAGTATATGTCCATGCGATTTATGAGCACTACGGACAGATGTTTCAAAACAGACACGTTCACTTCAAGCGATTAAAGCTATACATAACTCCAAAACTCGATAAATATATCATATGTGCACGACTGGCAGGATTATAATCTCTCAATAAATGGGATTTAGTCTTTTATACTTTAATAATAGTAATAATAGGAAAAACGGTCGCGTTTCGTTTTCCAATATATAGCCCAATTTTACACTCCTAATGCTGTCTGAATCCCCTTAAGATTGTGATAAATCTCGCTTAAAAGTATGTTAGTAAATCCTGCTCAAGCTAATGTTATCAATTGGAACTCTGTGTGGCTTTTTATTTGACCTTGAGAAATTTTAATGTAAAACAAAACGAGAAGGGTGAGTGAAATTGACCTAAAGGTTATTTCTAAATAACCAATTAAAGGAAGTGATGATAACAGAAAGTAGAAATTTATTACACTGATAAATATCACATTCCAAATTTAAGCAAATCAATATAGTTAAAGGTGAAATGAGAGATTGATGTGAATTTCGGGGTGAGTGTCCATGTGCATAATTTACTGGGGCCAACGTTACGCAGTATTAATATTGTGATCGATCTATCCGTAGTTATAAATGTTTTTTAGTTCAATTAATACATGTACAAAATTAAATTTAGAGCACTAAACCCTATGGCAAAAAGATGTAATAAATAATTAACCAATCCCTAACACGACAAAACACCAGCAATCCACCCTTTTCTACATTAGCGAAAGCGAAAGTGACGAAAATGATGAAGTTTTAAGACGAGCACAAAATGTAGCAAGTTTTGAATTGTAAAAAAATATTAATAACAATAATAATAATAATAAGAAAACTTTGGTGACATTGAATATTTGTTATTGTAGTGCATTTAAAATTAATTATTTTGGTATTTTTAATTACTTTTGTGTTAAAAAATGTTAAAATTTGTACTCTGATTGACATATAGTAATTGATTGTATATTGAAGCTAAATCTTAATCCGTATATAATGGTTACAAAATAGAGATTATTTGAAATTATGGATGGATTTTGTATTAAAGAATGAAATTATGAATAATACAATATAATATAATGGATTTTAAATTAGAAATATATCTTGATTAAAAATTTGACAGGAAATCTTTGATGTCAGAATTTGATATTTTCCTATTTGGTTATAATATGGTATTATTTATATATTAATGATGTTTTAGGGAAGTATACAGTAATCCAATGGTGGTTTTAAATATTGTATTTTGATAAAAAATTAGACAAAGTTGGTTCTACTACCTTGTAGGTAGCAGACCGCGAACATGTTATTATTGTAATAAACGTTTTTCAAATCGCCATTGTTACCACCATAGAAAAGATAATTAGTGAATTTTTAATATCTTGATTATACGGCGTAATTTGCTATTGTTTTAAAAATATTTTATTTTTGTATTTTATGTAAGAAATATGAGAATGTACGTAACTGATATTTGGCTAGGGTTGAAAAACATATGTTCGGGTGGGCGTAACGAATTATTGGAATTTCTTATGCGCCGATTCTTAATGTGAAAGTGTCACGAGTTTAGTAAGTAATTGTGTCGGTACAGACCGTGATCAAAAGATATCTTTGTTTGTTACTTGGAAACTCGAGAGCTATAGGTAGGGTTGTTACGGACGTATGCATATTTTTAAAATTAAGTACAATATTAAGTGCAATAATTAATATTAATATCTAAGGTAAATTAATGTTTCTTGTTTTTATGTTACTTTTGAAAAATGGGGGTTAATTGCGGGAATAAAGATAGTTCGGTTTGAAATCGCCAATCGAGCCAGATTGAATTGGAGTTAATTAAATACCTTCATTGTAAACCGTTTGTTTTTAGAATAATTCGTGCGTGTACATTTTCTTTTGAATAAGCCAACACTAATTTGTCTTTGCTTTCGTGTTTAATGTGTTTCTCAAATATTAATCTATAAATAACAGTCTTTTTGAAGTTAGACCGCGTATGTTAACGAATTGTGCTTTTATGTAAATTAAGGCAGGCAGCAAATGATTCTACAAGCCTATATAACCTATTAAAGAATCAAACATTATTCGCACGCGGCTTCCTTAAGCTGAAAGCTGTTAAAATGAAAGACAATACAGGGCTCGCTCACTCTGGTATTGGAGTGAATTAGCATTGCTGGTTGTTGTTTATATTTCCATTTGTGTAGAGGTGAGGCGTGGGCGAGCCGGTACAGGATACCGCTCTGGTTATTAATTGTAATGTGCAATTCCCGAGTGTGTATACTCCCGTGCTCAGATGACCATCAAACACCTCGAATTTTATTTTTATTGTTTTTGTTTATTTTTTTTATGATTGTGGACCTGAACATGCTAAATTTGGCCTATCGTGCTAAAGCACTCAGGAACACTTAGGAGGATGGATACAGGGATAATGAATTGCCAATAGATGGCTATGAACAGCTACCTTAAATTTTCTCATATCATAAGTGAGAGGAAAACAGGAACTAGGAGATCATTCCAGAGTTTAGAAGCCGTGTAGAAAAACGTTGATTGCGTCCGTTTGGTACGACAAGTAGAGATTTGTACTGCATACTGATGATGTGAATGAGCAAAGATAGCCGAGATGGTATCAAAGATATAATTCAGCAGCACACTAGCCGTTATAATAACGATAATACAAAAAAAGAACTGAAACCATCCTTCTATGCTCAAGGGACTGTATGTGAGAAATTAAGGACGGATTATTTATAAGCCTAATCGTTCTCTTTTAAATACGATCAACGATATCGAGAGCGTATTGGGGAGCACTAACCCAGAGGTGAGAATTAGATTCCAGATGAGGCCGAATTTGGGCCTTATACAGCAGAAGGAATTGTCGAGAGGTACAGTACTGCTTAAATCTGTACAAAAAGCCTATTTTACGAGCAGCTGTTACTGACAGAAGATGGTATTGTGGTGCAGATGAATGTGTAACCTGAGAAAGGAGCGCTAGATTTTTCTAACGCCCTCAAATTTATATATCGGTCACGATGTTGTGATCTATTTATAACTTACCCTTGTGAGGCTTTGTTTTAATCAGTTTTTTTGTGTCAGTTGTTAAGTAGAATTATCTGCTTGCGAGCTTATTTCTCGTTGTATGTAATTTATTGTAATTTGACTTATGTATTTGGTGCTTTAACGGTCACTAAATAGTTGTGTACGTGTAAATTCCTTGTCTATTTTCTTTTGTTCTTGCCTTTACCTTATTATCACATGTGCAATTTTACTATTGTTGCATTTTATATGTACCATAATTTGGTTTATTGTTTTATGTGCTTATTGACATAAAGACCGGAATGATTGGTTTTAAAGGGCCACATGTTTGGTATTACGTTTTTTATTTTGATTATTTGTGACACAATTGTGGGTGTGGCTACCTGGGGTTTATTTTTTTTATTATTGTGTTTCTGTGTAACTAAACTGCTTTTTATTCATTTTCTCCTAAAGTTATAATTTTGTGCGCACTTTAACCTGATTTAATGGTGTTTTGTTACATATTTAACCCTTTCATTGTTTTTTTTTGTGTGTTATTTGATTTATTAATGTAAGTGGGCAATTACTTAAATATGAATAAAGTGGGTCTTATTGGTGGTTCTTTGCCACAATATTATATTAACGGGCTGAACGACCGCTGCGTAAAGCTCGTTGTTTTTAATTTGAGTAGTTTCATTTTTTTACCTGCCCCTCATGATGCAACACTTACCTCATCCAGCCTATCAAATTCAGATAGCACAACGTACCTACCACTAGAGTCCCAATTCTTTCCATCAGATTTGAGGTTTGCGAGTAATTAAATATCAGACTTGTAAATAAATTGTTTTAATTAGTACCAGGAAAGTCAAAGTAAGGCAGGCAATTAATTTGAGTAATAGTAACGTTATTGTCAGTCAAGTCAAGATAAATCACTTAACGATTATTTTGTTCTTGAATTTGTATTATTCCAAATAAGTTCAAAGTAGACTTTTCAAGATAGTGTACCTGTGGGACGCTACAGTGTGGTAGCTCGTGACCAGTATGAGGGGGGTGTTGCATTATAGGCGTGTTTACTTCTTGTTTATTACAGTACCTTTTGCACTCTTAATTAAAAGAAAAAAAATTATAAAAAGGAGAGGTAGAATTGTTTAAATTTGGACAAGTCAATTTAGTTTTTTTAGGCTTTGAACAATTAATTTTTTTGTTGAAAAACATGCATTATGTGGGTTAAGGGTTATTAACGTCTATTCTGAAGGGCCGAGGAAACAATTTCCTTTATACATGAGTTAGTGTATTTAGATTATGAATTACACCACAATATTATTATTTTCAGGCTTGTTTGTTGACAATTGACACTGGTTATGCAACATATCTGGGGAAGAGTGAATGTTTTTATGATGAACCGCTTAAGGCCTCATAGGTACAAGTCGTAACTGCCGCATATGAGATGTCAAGAACACCGAAGTATGTAATCGTTGATATATACCGGGTTAGGAAAAAGTACCGGAACGCTTAAATATCTACAAAATCGCGAAAGTTACGATTACAAAATTCGGCATTTGAGAGTTTCGGGGCGCGCGGAATTGGAAAATGATATCGGCACTGTTGACAGATTTCCCAGTTTTGCGATACACCTAGTCGTTTTGTTATCTTAAATAGGGCATTCTATTGAATGCCCTATTTATTTTATTGCAGTCAATTGAGCGTCACAAAATTAGTAAGATCTCAAATTTTCAAACTTTCAGACCTACTAGTTGCTGAGATATGACGACACCGTATTTTCTGTAAAAAGTACCGGAACGCTTGAATATCTGTAAAACCGCTAAAGCTATGATTACAAAATACGGCATTTGGGGTTCCTAGGCATTCGGAATTAGAAAATGATATCGGCACTGTTGCCAGATTTCCCAGTTTTGCGCTACACGTAGTCATTTTGTTTTCTTAAAAGAATGCTCTATTTATTTTATTGCAATCAATTGGGAGTATCAAACTTATTAAGATCTCAATACTTAGTCCTTTTGTTATCTTAAATGGAAGATCTCAAATTCTCAAAACTCTGTTACTCTATTAGATACCAGTGAGAACTGTTATGAGATAGTTACTCATTTTAGAATGAGCATGCATTAAATTTATCGGAGATGTCCGAAAATATGAATACTCTAGGAATAAGCAAGCACTGCTTCAATTGTTTTCAACACTCTAGCCGTCGCCATGTTACAACAATGACAAATTAAACACATCATTGCCAGTTAAGCCGCTGAATATTGCATCGATTACAAAATTATAATTTGATTATGGTTTTGTCCTATCAGAAACCCAATGTATTGATATTTTGATTTTGGTGGATATGGAAATAAAACAAGGACATATCAAGAAGTCTGCAACTTGTTTAATGATCCCATTAAAAAGTCTACCGTACACAGAACTTGTCGACGTTACGAGGAAACAGGGTCCATAAAATGTTTACCTAAAACCGGACGCCCAAGAAGCAGTTAGCAGTTAGCTATAAACACCGAAATCTTTCAAAAATCTGTAAGGACTATTTTGAAGGAAAATACAAGATCCATTACACTCAAGAGCTATTGAGAATGATCCTAACCGCCGCAATGAATTCGCCGAAATCATGATGGAAAATATCAACCAAGATCCTTATTTTGCGCACAAAATTGTATTCAGTGACGAAGCTACTTTTTGCTTGAAAGGCCGTAATAGGCACAATTGCCGAATTTGGTCTGGAGATAACCCCATTGGATGGAAGAACTTCATACCCAATATCCTGAGAAAGTTAACGTCTGGGCGAGAATATTGGGAAACAATATTATCGGACCTTTTTCATAGAAGGTACATTAACAGGGCAAAAGTATTTGGAGCTCCTTAGAGAAAGTGTAGTTCCTGCCATTCAACAAAATAGAAATATAGGTAAAATCTGGTACCAACATGATGGTGCCCGCCCCATTATTCAAGAGAAGCCATGCAATTTCTAAACAACCAATTCCCAGGAAGGCTGATTGGAAGACGTGGAGCATTAGAATGGCCACCTGGATCCCTGATATGACTCCACTGGACTTCTTCTTGTGGGTCATTTGAAGAACCGTACCTACAAAAATCGTCCAGAAAATTTGAACAAACTCTCCGAAAGAATCCGCATCGAAATTTTACTTATAGCACCGGATATGTTGAGCAACACATTGCGAGAATTCTATGATCGACTTGGATACTGTCTGGCAAATAACCGAGTCCACTTTGAGCATTTAATTAAAAGTTAGTGTCCTTAATTATTAATTCTATTGTTAATTAAGTTATTGTTGTTTTAGTCCATTGGATTTTAATCTCCTTCTTATCTTAGCATTATTGTTATCAGTTAAAGTGCAAGGAAAGTGACCAATCACAAATAAAAAATAACCTTCATAACTCAAGTCATTTATTTCAATAAAATAAATGGGACATTCCATTTTAGATAACAAGAAGACTATGTGTAGCGCAGACTGGGAAATCTGGCAATAGTGCCGATATCATTTTCTAATTCCGCATGCCTAGGAACCCCAAATGCCGAATTTTGTAATCATAGCTTTGGCGGTTTTGCAGATATTTAAGCGTTTCGGTACTTGTTACGGAAAACGCGGTGTTGTCTTATCTCGGCAACTAGTAGAGATAAGCTTTGAAAATTTGAGATCTTGATAAGTTTGAGACGCCCAATTGATTGCAATAAAAATAAATAGGGCATTCTATTTAAGAAAACAAGATTACTACGTGTAGCGCAAAATTAGGAAATCTGGCAACAGCGCCGATATCATTTTCCAATCCTGCACGCTACGAAACCCCCAAATGCTGAATTTTGTAATCGTAGCTTTATCGATTTTGTAGATATTTAAGCGTTCCGGTACTTTTCCTAACCCTGTATACAAATGTTTTACCCTAGTTTGCTAATTTGGTACA